>JAPVRG010248735.1:1844-14464 GCA_029783565.1 Rhagoletis cerasi
TTTGCTGCGGCGTTGTGGATGTTTTTTTCTATTGTACTTGTGCCTTGGCTGTGCCTCGTACTTTGTTGCTTATGCCTTGTTTTTCATTATTTATTTACACTCCCAATTAGTTAATTATTGTTTTGTTAACAAAAATCTTAGTTAAACTTTATGCTTCGAACAATTTTGGCGTCTTGGTAAGTGTTGTTGCTGTTTTACCTTTACTTAATTGCATGTTGATATTGAGTGCAAGTGGCTTATGATTATTATTATTTACTTGCAAAAGGATCCACAATACCATATTCAAAGTACTGGCAACCAGAAAGATCTTTTACTCTTTGCGCGTCCATACAAAATCTGAAGAACGCTATGAATAACGCTAAATGAAGGAAGCTACCCTTGAGATTTTCAGGCTGAGATCATCCACATAGGCAATCATGATATACTGTGTTTATTCCGGAAAATGTTAATGCGCACGAGTAAGCGATAAAAGGTTCTAAGTCAGGACTTGTTGAATGAATTCTAAGCAGACAACTCACTCGGAGATTCTTGCTTCCAAGAAATGAATATGCATCTACATAAGTCCAGAAAACGGCAGTTAAACTGTTTGAAACACAAGCAGAGTGTCGCGTTCGCAATGGCCAACGCTCGATAAGTGAAGAAAATGGAATTCGCTTAGGCTCAAGTGGGACCATTTCTCAAGGACTGCAATAGTTTGGACAAAGTTCAACTTTACTGGTTTTCTGGATTCTAAATGTAAGGATGGTTTAGGTATATGTAGAAATAGTTTATGAGAAACCTTTTTCTCGGCATCAGCCAAACAGTTAATCGATATTTCCACTGACCTCAGTGATGGTTGCGACAATGCTAAACATATCTGTTCTGGTCTACTTGGTATATCCATTGTCTTTAATCTGCTATAATTGGATCCTTAACATTTGAAGGCCTCACCATCTCTTTTGTGCCGATTCCCGATAATGCAAGTTAAGTTCCCTTTGTATTTAAAAAACAAAATGTATTCCTCTGCTCTATCGATTCCCAAGTCGAGGAAATGAATCAAAAGAGATGAATATTGACAGAAGAAAGCTATATTTTGCACTATATTTAATTGCGTTCTTTGACTGTCACAAATTTCACTGCTCTACTTTGAGCAGGAGTCTCTTTCCTGACGATGCTACAAGTCCCGAAAATACTAGTACAGTTGTAATGATTGAGCGAACCAAAGTTCCTTAAATTAAAACCTTGTAATCGAGTATTTATCATAGACCCAACTGTCTTCAAGATGGGAATGTTTTTATTCCAGTTTACGCTAGAAGAATATAGTCGAAGTTATAGCTGCTATTTTGAAGATCACCACATCTCCCCATTAAACTTCTTCATCGAGTTCATGGGTCCATCCACTGAGCTAAGTTCACCATGTAGACTGTAACCGCCTACGCGATTTTGGCCGAGTCCAAAACAGCACGCCAGTCATTTCTCTTCTGTGTCAACTGACGCCAATTGGTAATGCCAAGTGAAGCTAAGTCCTTCTCTGGTACATTGCGATGGATCCATGCTTCCTTTACGGTTACGAAACGGTGAAAATCCCGTCCAAGCACTCCTTTGGTGTGGTCACCCGGTTGCGCTTCTTCTTTCGATAGTCGTTCGTTAGTTCTCTGATTGTCTTATACCCTGCTATGGACTTTATCCGCGATTCATGGCGTGGAACCCTATGCTGGTGCGACCGCAGTTAAACTCAGTAAACCACTTCTTAGCCATTGAACTTGATGGTATGGAGTCCCCATAGTATTTATCAAACCTTTCTTTGGTTTAGGTAATGGGTTTTTACGCAAAAAATAATGCTTGATGAGCTTTAAAATTCTACTTTATTTTTGGTCAAAACTTATGAGGTTGTCTGCGTTTTCAATGTCTATCAAACGCAAACAAAATGACTAGTTTGCTAAAATTTTTATAGTAGTCTGGAAACAGATGATTTAGAACTGATGGCAGCAATGTTGAATTTAACCCGTAATATACCAAGCGCGATCTTCAAAAGACCACAGAGAGTGATTTTAAGGGATTCTGCCATAACTAAAACAAACAATTAAACCTTGATATTTATATGAAGATTATCAGATTACTGAAATATATCCAACCTCCCAGAACTTTAATTTTTATAACCATCCCACGCAAATATTGGGAAAAAACTTAAAAAAAAAACATCGAGTCTTCAGAAGACCCCAGCTTGGTAAACGATTTACGTTAAGTGTTAAGGATACTGCGAGAGAAATTCAAAAATCCACTGACTTATCAACTGCCATGTAAATAAAAACTTCAAACTTTGGAGAAAAATAAGGAAAATTCAGCAAATTTTCATCAAATTTCAAACTTTTTAATCAGATTTTCAACAAAAAATTCGAATATGCAGTTTTAAGACCCATTGAATTTTACTATGATAAAGTGTAAATTTCAAGTCGCTAAAAAATCCCGCGGCTTTTTGATAATTTTTTTTTTGTTGACCGTGCTGAGCATTTTCTGCCATACAAAAAAATTCGTTATATGGAAGAAAATGCTCAACATCGCGATGCATCGTCAGCAAAAAACTTATCAAAAATTTATCATGAAAAACATTTTTAAAAAACAAAACAAATCAATGCAAATACTTCTGGCAGTCACTGTATGTACATATGTATCAATAAATTAAGTTATTTTTACTAACTTTGTTTAGAACTTTTGTAGAATTTAATATTACTTACTTAGAACTAATTGGCATTTGGAGCCGGTTTTGTTTGTATAAACTTGAGTTTTGATTTTTTCATAACCGACTTTAAATATTTATGTACATATTTTATGAACACGCATTCGACAAGATTATAAAAAAAACTTCATTTGCATACATACTTTTTTCGGCTTTTTGTTTTGGGTCGCTTTTCCGCAAACCGCTTTGCACGTTTTCTCCCACAAATTCGCACCACAGATAGCAAAAAGCAGCAGCAGTCAGTCGCAAAGAATACGCGCTACGCTTTCCGGCTTTTTGTAATTGTAATTTTGCGCTTTTCTTTTTTTAACTCACCATGCGCCGTATGCACGGCGTTCGCACTCGGAATTCAATAACAATAAAATTCACAAATTGTAAGCAAATTTTTTTTTGCACAAAATTTATTTTAAAAATAAATCCCTTTTTGTTTACACTCAATCGAGCAATTCATACACAATCTGACAAACTTTCGCACAAAAGCGGCTGGGCCTGTCTGCTGCTCCACTCACACAAATTTCGCATAAATCACTACGCACAGCCCATTGGCACGTCGTTGCCGCGCACGAAAAGAAAGGCAAAAAAGAAAATAAAACACGAAATGCGCGACAATGCAATTCGACAAAGAGCCAAAATTAAAATATGTAATAATAACAAATCGTAAAGTAAAATTCACAGCTCTTTAACATTTTTGTTTAATTTGTCTAATTTTTTGCATTTCACGCTTCAATACTTTGTTTTGATGCTTTTAATTTGCGATTTGGGTACACGCGCACCTGTCACCAGAGAAACACACAAAACTCACTGAAATCGAGGAGCAAGCAACACGCTGCTATGTACCGACGACTACAATCACGGTTGCGTATTTAATTCTAACGACCAACCAACGCGGATAACGGCGTAACGAAGACTGGACTGCATGCGCGCCCCCAAAGGTAACCAAGCAGCGCCAAGCCAAAAAGGCAGACAGCAAAGCAAAACAATGCAAAGGCAAAAGCAAAAGCAAAAGCAGCGCAATATATAAACGCACAACAAGCAGCGAACGACAGTCAATGGCACTCGGCAAGTTGGTGGAGCTGTTGCTGCTGCTAACGCTCGCGTCGACGCTGGCGCCCCACTGGCTGTTATCGTGTTGGTTTGCTCGTGTTGCTTTGGGGAAGTTCGTTTGGTCGTGCACTTCTTCGTCATGCAACATGTTTGATTGCTGCTGCTGGGAGAGCAACATGTTGCTAGTGGAGCATATCGCTATAAACAATTTTAAAGGCACTTTAGTGGAGGAAAATGAGCGCTAATTACATACATGCATACATACTTACATATGTACATGCATACTACTTGCTTCAACAAATGCATTAGCTCAAAATTTATCAAATTCTCATCGCTATTTTTCAAGAACGTATTTGCTTTCGAGCAGAAGCTTAATTAATATTGATTGGTAGTTGGCTGCCAAAAAAAAAAAATGTATCCTTCTTATTATGATATGTCACAGCGTTTTGCATTTTCTAAAAAATTAAAAAAACTTTAAGTTATGACAAAGACGCTGAAAAGAATTCAAATCAATTCCGACATCGGCCTAAAGAAGTTATACAGTTGCGTCTTGATCACAAATGACTATAGCCGACCGATAAGGCTGCTCTTGGAGGCTTACATAGAAACGGTCGTTTATGCAGGACACTCTCAGGCTCTGTGCTCTTTGTGATACCACGTTGAGGGTGGCCTTTAAGCCTTTCCATTGAAACCTCCGAAAAAAATCGTCAGGTTTCTGACAGCCATGGATTCGAGAACATAGATTTCCTTTAAGAAATATTTTCCAAGTGGTGGCACAGTAAATGTATTCTAGTTTTCTCTTATTTTACATCTCGACAGCTTCTACGGAAAACATTTCAGAAATTCATTCTTGGACGTTATATGCCCTCTCATAAAAACTAAGCCTGCGCGGGGAGTCTTTACTTAGGATCTAGAAACTAGGTCAACGTTAACGAGGCCAAGCTTCACCTCTCACGTGCAGAACATGACTTGGTATTCCAAAGTATGGAATGATCCAGTCAGCGAAAGTTGGTAGGAATCGAGAAGTTGCAGGTCACATGTTGCTCCCTCCAATCTCAGAATATCTAGCTCAATATCTGTTCCCATTGGTGCTGATGGAACTACAGACAACCTGAGGGGTAGCTAAATAAAATCTTCTCGGGGTATAAAGATTTGACTGTGATCGAGATACAAGAATACTCTTTATAATCTTCCTGCTTTAAAAGAAACAGAAACGGATTGCGACTCTATATGTTACTGGCTCATCTACACTACAACTAGAAACAAGATTTTTGAGAACAGTGTGAGCAAACACATGAGCTCTTTAACACTCAATAAACCTCTTAGACTCGTTCAACGTTTAGTCGGTTAGGATGATTTGCGTGGCTAAAATCTGCGCATACACCATTTGCTTCCCAGCGTTGCTAGTTGAAGTCTGATCCTCAAATTTACCTTTAAAGACGTCCTCTAAATTTTTCCGACTGAGGTGTTCCCAGGTAGCAACTAAATAAAAGGGATATAGTCTATGTTTTACCCACGCGTCGGCTGTTTAGTTCCGAAATAGAAAACCATATCTCGTACGATTTTAAGTTTCCACTCGCAGCACTCACATAAATCGTCTAACTACATTATCCCTCCCTCATTCCACCAACATAATAAAGACGAAAATTGAAATCAATAAATTCCATCGAAACTAGGCGCATATCAACAAGGGTAATAACAACAACATTATCAATATCTTCCACGCCTGAGTAGCAGCAACCTCATCAAAATCCAAATCGGGCAACGTAGCGTTGCGCTGAATAGAAATTCAGTACTGTAAAATTGGCGAAAACAATTGAATTGATTCAGAAGCAGCGCGAACGCAGAATAACAATAACAATAGCAATAACAGCAACAACAAAACAAACAATAACAGCACCAAATGCGGCAGCGTCACAAGCGTGCAATAACAATGAAAACAGCAGCTATAACAGCAGGATGTCTACGACAACGACAACAACAACAATAACATAAATGGAAGCAGCAGGAGCGCATAAAAACAATAAGAATGGAGAGGCAGCAACAGCAGGAGCTTAGCAAGCGTAGAAACAGGCGTAGCGGAAACTGTAGCAGCGCCAACAGCCTTACCATCGCCATCGCAATAACCGAGCCAGCGATGCTAATAAAGGGTAACAATATGTACCCAGTTGAAGTGGCATTAAAGCCAATCTACCAGGCAATAATAAGAATAGCAAAACAAAAATCGCAACAGCATTGCGGCAATCGAATTGAAGTTGCAATGAAAACTCAGCGGTGCGCCTAGGAGTCGCCGAAGCTGGATGCTGCATGCTGACGTGGGGCTGGGTTGCTTACTCATGTGCCAGCAAAACTTTAATGCGGGCGAAAATGCGAATGCGAAGTCGCAATAGGCTCATAGTTTGCGTGGAAACCCCACTGGCTATGAGAGCATTATAGGCGCGCGTCTTAAAACAGCGTTCAGCAGAAAAGGGACGAAACAAAAATTCTGCAAAAAGTGAAAAAGTGAATAAAATCAGTAGAACAATGTGCCGCGGTGGCAGCAACCGTAGCTAGAAAAGAGAACAACTAAAACAAAACAAATGCATAATGCGCCAAAGCAAAACAGAAATTATCATGAAATCACAATTTAAATTTATTTCAGCGCATGCATACCTACGCCGATTTGTGTTGTTGCTAGTGTTTAGTTCTTATTGGCGGTATTCCGCATACTTGTAGTATTCCATTGTCTGCATTGGTACGAGACGAGTATGTGAAATACGCAAAATGGCATGCGAACAATTTATAAGCCGCCAATTTGAAATGCAATGCAATGCGCAGACTCGGAGCAACAAATGTATGTACCTTCTTTGATATTCTTGTATGTAGGTAGCTACTAATTTTCAAAAAATACAGGCATCGCAAGGTAGTGTAGGAGGAATATGACAGAGTGTTCAACATCTACATGACCCATTTGTGAAGGCCTGTGTAGTTTCAAACCTAGCCTTCAAATTTACTCTTCTCTGTACCAAGTGCCAAAGATCAAAGTAAAATCCTTTTTGCTTATGAACTTTCCATGATCGCTCAGAAATATGTATGTAGCTCACCGTGGAAATACAGTCGGTGGATCTTTAGTTCAAAATAAGCCAAGTAGGACACCCAAGTTTATCTAAACCTGGTCACTCAATGGGCGGCTAATAGCGATCTGGCGATGAACATAGTACAAAAGAGCTGGTATTATTCACTAGTGGTCCAACGTTCGATTCCTGGCCCCAGAAGTTTTTTCCATTAGCGATCGCCCCTCGGCAAGCAATGTCGAACCTCCGAGTGTATTTTGGCCATGAAAAAGCTTCTCATTAAAACTATTTGCCGTTCGGAGGCGGCGTAAAACTGTAGGTCCATCCCCATTGTGTGTCAATATCAAGACGCAGACCACAAATCGGAGAAGAAGCTCGGCCAAACACTAGCAAATGTGTAAGCGCCAAATACAAGATCTACAATGCAATGAAGGGGTAAAGTACTTGAGCCTGAATCTAGACAAAATACGAGAAATACGAAAAAATTCCTGAAAATCTTCCCAAATCGCTCTGAAAATTCGCCTAGTACTTTTTAAGCAGAAAATAACCGACAATTTCTTCCCGAAAACTCTCGAAATATCAGGAATAAAACACGAAATCTCCCGAAAAGTAAAAAAAAAATCTTTAAAATTACGGAAAAAATCCCTAAGGGTTCTTAAAATATTTCGAAAACTTCTGAAAAAATTCCAAAGGTTTCTGAAAAGTCATGAAAAGGTCCCGCAAAAGTCATCAAAGTATCTAAAAAATTGTGCAAGGTTTCAAAAAAATCCCTAATATTCCGAAAAGCCCCCGAAAGGGCCGGTAAAAATCTTGGAAATTCCGCGAATCGGCAATCGCTACTTAACTACCCAATGTGATTTAACTCTCCATTGCGGAAGCGGCCCTAAAAGTCAAATTTTTTTAAAGTCATAAGGAAATCATAAGTATCCCTCAGTGATAGGAAAGTCTGATGGTGCTCATAACTGTCACTATGCATTTTTGATTTCCAAATTTACAAGTAACACTTATTTACAGTCTCTCTGATTGCAGGGGAAGTAGAAGTTTTACTTTTGTACTAGACTCCAAAAAATGTTTACGATGTTAACTTTTATTGATAGACAAATACGTTGCGTTATCTGACCTAAAAAGGTAGATAAGAAGACGAAAAAGTGGACGTTTAAGAAGCAAGGTTCATAAATTTCAGTATGGCTATGAACATTTAAGAATGTTAATATAGATATGTTTGTATGAACATTAGACCCACGCTTTACACAAAAAAAACTATTCTCCTTCCTTAACGGAATTACAAAATTTTATAAATTTCATAACTTCTGGCAAAATATTCACTAAATCAAATATTGATTGTATTGCTTTAGATATGACTTTATGACTTATTTAAGTTTTTATAAAAAAAATACATTAAAAGACTATTGAAAACCTAAATTAACAACTTATAAAAATAAAATCTTGATACAGAGATTTCAAGCGGCCATTTTCCTATTGACCAGAGCTATTACTTGAAGAAAATCGAAAAAGTGATTGTCTCTTCATGAAAAATTTAACTATCAGAAGCACATCCAACAATTTTGAGGCCACAACTTCAGCTGAAAATGTTTTAAATAAAGTCAAAATTAATGGCGTAAAGCAATAACTGATTTATAGTACCTTGGAAAACGAACATTGGTTAGGAGACGACCATTTTTCCAAGTTCCTATATAAAAAATACACCAAAAATTTACCGGAGATTGCATTGAAAATATGAAATGAATAAGTTGGCAATTTTTTAAATATTCTCATGCAGATCTTTTAAATTTGTTTTCGTCTATCATCGAAGATATTTTTAGTGATCATGCAGATCTTTTAAATTTCGTTTATCATCGTAGATATTTTTAGTGAAAAATATTAAAAATTTTATGTTGGAAAACGCCGTTTTTAGATATATTTTCCACGCGGTCTCCTTACGAATGGCATCGATTCGAGGTGAAATATTTCGCATTCTTATAATTCGCTTGTGGAAAAAAAAACTTTTTTTTGTGGGGCATTGTGCTAATGTATGAAAACATACCATATATGGAGAATTCATGGGAGAATTAGCTTGTAGCTGTCTACCAGGGTAGTTACTAAATGCTGCTAACATATTTAGGGTCCTATCAGAACATATGTGTGTGTGGATTATTTATTCTATGTTAGTTAAGTAAATACTGATAAGAACTAAACAAAACAAAACACACTTCAACTGTCAGTGAGTAAGTGATCTTTTATAAAGAGCGTGTCAGACGTGGCAATTTTTTCGTCTTTCGCACGCAATTCGCTGTCAAATTGAGAAAGATAAATTTTATTTCGATGTGTGAACAGCTAGAAAGATCTTTCTGTCACTTTTCGGAAATCAGTTTCAGAAATAAAAGTTGAAAGGTGTGACTGCAACTGAAAGAGCAAAAATCTATTTCGAAAATATATTTCGACTTGCTCGTGCTGCACTAGCAATTTTTATTTCTTCTGCAAGTGCTGTCAAACTAATCGAGTGTTGCCGTGTGGCACTGATCGTGAATTTGAGTAAAATGATGAAAAATATGTTTGAATTAAATATCAAAAATGCTTGATATATATTATTTTACTTAATATACTAAATCGTTAAATTATTGTTCACATGGAAAATATGTTAATTATAACCTATATTTTGTGGTTTTGATTTTTGCTTGTTTTTGGGTGTTGTTTTGACTGAGTACGAGATTGCGAGCATTGACTGAAATTATAGAGTATCCACAAAGGATTGATAAATATATATTCTTCGTGCTAGTAGTATAAAATTAGTGCTCAAAACCCCAACAACAATGTCCCAGATCGTTTCCGTGAGAAATGATTGTGATACTGAGTTGGATAATCCAAGAACACACAACTAAAATGTTGATTTCACAGTTGTATTTCCAAAAAAATTAAATATTTATTCATAGTGACCACACTGTGTTCCAAAAATGTGTTATTGCATTAATTCTATTACCTTTATTATAAAAAAATTTTGTTTTGGAAAATATGGAGGCTTCTCAAGATAAGGTAAAATATTTAAAACTTTTGTTATTTCATGTATTGTAATTTATTTTCTATTGTATGCTGTTTTTAATGCAGACATTTTGGAGCCACTCCCTAGTAGTACAGCTAATAGAGGAGGCAGAGCAGAGACCTTGTCTGTGGCGTAAAGCTGACAAAAACTAGTGTAGTATGGGTTGTTTGCACCGCGCTCCCAAAATTTTCTTACCCAAATAGACCGGCGTGTATGCGAATCATCCACTTCAATTTTTTTTAATAATAATGGCAATAGTTTTTAATAAAATTGCTTTTTTTCAACAGCGGCTTACGTCGAGTATTCATTTTTCGTGTCTTCGTTCTCGCTTTTACAAGATAAATAGCAAACAAACGACAACCCCACCGCCCATGCTTGCATTTTAGTATCGAGAAAGATTGCCAAAAACACATTCGCTGTGTGAACAGCCAAAAAGCGATGTCAGAAATTTTTCCTGCAATTCGCCTTTCGGAAACAAAAAACTTCTTTCGAAAGACACTTTGCATGCAAGGTGTGACTGCTCATGCAACTGCTTTCTGGAATTTCTCAATTTGACAGCATATTGCATACGAAATATATTGCCACGTCTGACACGCTCTTAACTCACTATAAATACATATACTATGCTTGGCTGTGTAACTACGCTGATTATTTATTACGCCCATAAATGCCTTCATTTGTTTGTGTACTTACTACTATGTATTTATTTCTTTTCTTCAAAAGTTATGATAAGATTACGAACGTAATTTTGAGTACCAATATTTTGCTTTCTTATCATACACCACTTGCTTTCCCGTACTTGCACATACTTGCATGCATACTTACACTCTCTTATGCTTCTTACGAGGGGAACACAAGTGTACGGATGTGCTTATCTATTTACGGGCGTATGCGTGTATGGATGTTATATCATAAGTTCGGCTATGCGTGTATACCAAATGGCCGATATCAAACGTTGCATAGTTTCATTAGAAATAGTTATTTAGATTTTTGAATGCCCAGTTCTCGTTCAGTTTGACTTATTAGCTAGCTGCTGCAAGACGTGTTTATGACGAACTCGCACATCCGGTGGAGCCAGCAATTTTGGGCATCGACCATGTGATCATGGTGTGATGTGAACATGGACTTTGGAGTAAGCCAATATTTTTTTTCGTTGTTTTATAACGTGCCTTATAATTTTATTATTATTATTTTTCTTCTTTCCTTCTCTACAGTTGCCGCCCACCAGGCTGTTCAATTGTATTGACGCTCCAATTTGAGTATCGAAAAAATGATAAAGGACAATGCATCACCTATGGGGTTTTCAAATCACAAAAACTTATGCTGAAAGAAAACTCCAAAAAAATGTGGGAATTTTAAATGATCTTCCACAAAAGCTTAAAAACAAATAACAAATTGCCACGATTTTTTTAATTTTCTATAAAGAGAAGAAAATCTCTAAAGTTATTCTAATAACAAAAATGTGCCATGTTCCAGCACAAGCAAACAAATTGAACAATTATTACCAAATTTTGAAGCCCTGAAAGCAAGCATCAACGAATCTGCTCTTTTATATAAGTATTATGTTTAAGAAAGAATTTAAGAAAGAAACAAATTTGGTGACTATTCGGAAAATTTGTCGATAACCTCTGAAAAAAAAGGCGCGGATTAATATATCCAAGTCACGCCACATTGAAACCATTTAGCAAAAATTAGGCCTCGTAATCCAACTGCCGTACAAAATAAAATTAAATGTAACGGTTACATTCCTAGACATTACTGAGTAGTTTCAGTAACTAAAAGTTATAATTGTTATACAAAAATATTGTGAAAAAATTGGAATTATATATTCCAATACATTAAAAAAGAATGTTAAGTGGTGACTTAGAAGTTACTGCTTTAAATCTGGTATTGATGGAAAATTTTATGAACTGAAAACTATTTTCTCCAAAGATAAACATATCTTGTCGACGATTACTTATCACTACAACAGACTATATGTTTAATTTCCTTCATTAAAATTATGTACTTCAAATTTCTAATTTTTTTGTAAAATTGTAAGTTTACTCAAAAAGTTGCAATTAGTATTGCAGCAAGAGCTTTAGAAAGCTTTGAAGAAACTATGTTCATTTTTCTACTAATTTTTTTTTTAAATCCTTCCACTTATATTTATGCATACATTCAAATTGTGCATAGATTTACAAATGTATAGTATTATGTACATTAGGGTGGTCCAAAAATACACAGGAAATCAACTTTTATAGAATTATAGAAAATGAAAAATAAGGAGACCAGTGCCGCCGCGGCTTTGAGGTTTTCCATATATTTTACATAGGCAAAATACATTTTTTCGTAGAATTGCTATAAAATCTGTAAAAATAAATATTCTTTCATCGAAAGAAATCTTCCAGCAATAGAACTATTATTTAACTCGAAAATGTTTTTAACAATTTTTTCAACGCGTGTGATGTGGTAACAAACACATAAAACAACTAATTCTTGTAAATAAGAGATGAGACTTTCAGTTATGAATAAGTTGTTAGTCAAATTTTAAAGTTAAATATATATCATAATTTTATTGTTTGCAGATTTCTGAGGAGTAAAATTTTTATTCGTTTAAAAATCATTAATTTTTAATGATTTTATAGCAATTATAGAAGCAAAAAAATTATTTTCTCCATATAAAATACATGGAAAACTTCAATGCCCAGCGGCACGGGTAAATGTTAACCGATTTCAAAATAAAAAAATACGGGTCTCCTTATTTTCGATGTTCTTTAGTTCTGGGGGG
>JAPVRG010248763.1:0-11814 GCA_029783565.1 Rhagoletis cerasi
AAGTACCCTCGGAGGTTTGCCATCGCCTGCCGAGGGGTGACCGCTGTTAAGAAAAAACCTTTTCTCTAAACTTTTTTGCGACGTTGACCAGGGCTTGAACCCAGGCCTGCGGGGTGGAAGCGCGCACTGCTTACCACTACACCACAGCGGCCACATTAACAATACTTACATTCAAATTTGGTGTCTCCATTAGGCTGTTATCCTTTTTCGAATCCGTCGATAAAACAAACGAGTTCATCTTCGTCGAGACACAGAATTTCTCTACATTTGGTACCATGCTGCCCGTATCAACACTCTGTGAACGCACACGCGAAATGAGCGCCTTTTTCACAGTGTCAAATAACCGTGATCCTGCTGTACTATTCTCTGACTTTGGTGTTTCCGGTGTTGGATTGGCAGCCACTCCATTCGTGAAATCCGTCCCTAGGAAGTCACGAGTTTTCTCTTTTAATTCCTCCACCAGGCTTTGCAAGAGCGAAGTGCGTGTGCGCAGCTCCAATTTCGCAAATTTTTCTGCCTTATAACAGGCGTTCTCTGCGTTGATCAGCTTAGTCAAAATGAACTCTTTCAAATCCGGACCTTTTCGGAAAATTGCTGGGTTAGGAAGAGTTGGTCCAAAGAACGGTACATCGTCGCGAGCTGTTACGCTGACCTTGTACCGCGTATTCGGTGTGTTTGGTTCGAGCGGTTGTACTACGATAAAAGCATGAAGGAAATGACTTGCTATCATGTCGGGAGAAAATGGCGTATTCGATTCCTGGAATACGACCGCGACGATATCATTTCCAATGTGTCGTTTGCGTTGCAGCTGCTGAGGGTCTCCTTCGGTGTAGGGCAGCATTGTCGATACATGAAAAATTACCTCACGTTCCTTAAAAACCTCGTAGATAGCAGTGTCGCCTGTGTGTCCATTCTGTATGTCCAGACCACCGCGATATCCTTTGTGGTCTTTCAATTTAATACGCTGGCCCAAAATATCTAGAAACTCCTCAAAAGCTGGTGATGAATTGTTGTTGCTAAATAGTTCCTCTTCTGTGGTTTGTCCATATCTTTGGTATAGCACACCGAATTTAAAATTCGTTACGAGCACACGCTCATCATAGGCGCCGATCAAATGAGATGCCTTGGAACACAATACCGGCACAAAATTCTCAACTGTGATTTGGTCATTCAGCAATCGCACCATATTTGCTGGTGTCGGATTTGGTCCAACACATGACATTGGTATGAGTTCATGCATCGTACCAGTGCGCAAGCGCAGTAGGATGCGTGCATGCTCTTGGTTTGCTACATTTTCCGTCTTTATGGAAATCAAAATTGGCCCAAGCTGCTCGTCATGGCCTACAAGGTTTGAGTGTTCACGCGCCGCATAAAATCGTCGATAACACTTCGCCGTGTCGTCTGTCTCGAATTTAGCCATCCATATGGTTTGTGGCAACATCGGGTTTCCACGAGCATCAAATGAGCACTCATGCTCCGTACCATCTACCCAATAGCCACCGTTGAGTGGCAAAATAATCATAGGATACGGGCCTGCTTTCGCAAGCGCTTCCTCCAGCAATCGTTGTGAGACAGGTATGGTTGACACAATCGACGACTGCGATGTCTGCGACGAGACAGATGACTGCGACTGGTAATGCTGGCCATTGGACTGCAATTGATTTGCAGGACTCACGCCGCTTCCTGTGCCTGTACCAATGCCACTCAGTTGTGGAGAAGCAGGTGTGGAACTCGTGGTTACAGTGGATATTGAATGCCGCAGTGTGGAACGCGATCCTGAGCATTGCAAACCATTGTGGAGGGAGATATTGCCGGGCTGAGGAGTGCTCTCGTGTGGTTGTGGCACGCGTTCATCATTAGAGTTCCGATGGTGAGTCTGGAACGAAAGATAGACATGTAATTGGCATATTGCTTACGTTTTCATATTTTTGTAATAACAATATTCAAATACATATATTCATACATACAGGGGCGCACCCAGGAATATATTTTGGGGGGCGTTTTGTACTTCTAAAGATATATCAACAGAAAATACTGAAAATTCGCTTCAGAAAATACGGTATTTAAAATGCATTTATGCAAGTTTTATGTGCAGTCTGTAATAAATAAAAAGATACACTTCTTGAAGTTACTTTATTGCACTTTATTTACATACAATTAAAAAAGAATTCAAACATTTTTAAGAAATTAACGGTAATCCTAAATTCTTTTATGAGAATTGAAGTCGGATGTGTTTTTGATTAAAAATTACTTGTTTAATGAAAAGTTTTATAAACACAAGATGTTCTTATCTTTCAAAAGTAATAAAAAAATGTGAAAAAGAATTTTAATAAAAATAAAGTAATTTCAAGAAATTTTTAAACTTTTTTGTCCATTTTCCTCGATGTTTGTCTATAATTTTTTCCACTGTAGGAGTGAGTTCCCTATACAAATACAGAAGTGCTCAACCGTTCAATCGTCCTTGTGACATTGTGCTTCTTAAATATGTTTTAAGTCTACGGAGTGGTGAAAATGATCTCTCATTCTCGCATTTTGTTATGGGGAGAGTTACTAGAATGGCAAATAAATTAAATATCTAGGTATATGAGCTGCTATAAATGAAAGTGGTGTAAGTTCACTTCTGGAAAAAATTAGTTAATTACAGTTTTGGTTAGGTACAGACACCTATTTTTATGTTAATTAAATTACATTCAATGGAGCCAGATTTCTTAAAAAATAATTCAAACAATTTTACCTTACAATCTTATCGCAAAAACATTTTTTTTGAAAGTAGTTTAAGTCCATTCGTAATGATCATAATTGAAACAATATTTTAATCGCTATTATTATTGCAATTGCGCAGATCTTTGGCAAATATTTATGCCGTCTGTAGGACCCTATAAAGCCAAAAGTGTAAACAAGGTAACGATACCTATCCACTGATGTAAAAGTGAAAAGTCATTTTGGGTTTCGTTCGCAATTCCTATTTTTTCGTTTTACTTTCAAATTTGCAACGTGTTATTATTTTTTTGTTGGAACTAAACAATCAGAAATACATTTACAATTTGCGTTCATTTGACATAATAATCCCAATCTTTTCTTAAGTAATTATTATTTGTTTAAGTTATTACTTGAATACTCCTTTTGGTTATTATTTTCTTAACTATAAAAGTAAATAAAAAAAATTTGATTTTTTAACAATAAAATTCACATAAAGGGTGTTAAAACATGGACTTATACTTTTCCTCATTTTGGTTTAAAAATTGAACCCCAAAACCCACCCCTTGGGTGCGCTAATGCATACATACGTTCGAAGTATGCAAATACGGTCGAGATAATTGTAAGGCCTGTTTTTAGGGAGAAGCTCAAAATCCCCTGAAATGCAATCTCCAAACACAAAATCCCCAGCTTAAAAAAAATCCCAAAACACAGAATCCCCAAACTCAAAATACCCAAATTTATATCCCCAAGGATTATGTATATATATAAGTATGTAAAAAATAATAGGGGTCTTCATACCGTGCTTGGTACTCGGTAACTCAGTGTTCGGTAATTTTTCCCCTTGTATTTTGTTTGTGTAAACTTATTGGCGCGTAGATCCACGGTAATTTCATTTCATTTCATTTCATTTATTTGATCAACAAACAAGATGCTTACAGACTATATAATGAGTACACATACTATTTATGCATAAGATAACTCAGAATAAGGGGATGAGCAAAATTAAAGTCTAAGCATTAAATTGAGATAGCGCTCTCCTCAAAGGATCATTCATCCCATAGACAGTCTTAGCAACACCCACAAAAAACAATTCATTACAACGAATAATGCGTGAGGGATCATTAAAACTAATTTTCATTAGGAGGTACGGGCAATTATTCCAAAGACAAAGCACATCGACAACAGAGAATGCCTACACTCTAAGGACTCTAATAAGCGGGAACGACAAGACGGGATAGGGTCTACAAATTTCACAAATTTCATCGAGCGCAAGGCAAAGCGTATAAAAGCCCTCTAAACAGACTCTAATCTATAAATATAAACTGCATGAAAGGGTCTCTAAATAAATACCGCGTATTCCAACCGGGACCGAGCCAAAGACGAGTACAACAGTTTGAGGGTATAAGGATCAGATAACGAAGAACAATTACGACGAATAAAGGCCAACATCGCGAACGATTTACAAATAATGAAGCCTATGTGTGTGCTGAAGTTGAGCTTGGAGTAAAAATAAACACCCAAATCTTTAAATTCACTAATTGATTTTAGTGGGACATTTGAGATACATTAAGATGTAGGATAGGGACACGATTTTCGATACGATACGATACCATATCGATACTTTTGCTTTGGTTTTTTTCTATTCTCTTTTGCTCTGACAGCTGAGTTCGATAAATTTCTGATCAAAATTAAAGAAGACAACGATTTGTTCGTGATTCGCATGGTGATTGGATCTCAATCACCTACGAATGAGGTGATTCGCTCTCAAAATTTCGTATGGGCGGTTTACGTGATTCGGTTCGTAATTGCGCGCCAATTACGAATGAGAGAGCGAATCAGGAATAGGAGTGCGAATCACTTATCGTGGAAACATCCTTTATGCCAACATTCTACCAGTCATAAAAAGATTAGTATGAAAAAACCTATTGTTCGCACAGACGCTACGTTGTAAGCTTGTCCCTTTCTAATTCTTGGCGCGGTATTTCATCATATTTGCGCGGTATTTCATCATATTTGCGCCAAATTTTTACAGTTACATATTTAAGGTGTTATGCAGGCAAACTAAATTTAGCAAACAATATGTCGGCTTGCTCAGTTTGATGTGGGGTGGTTGCACCGAGTTTGGCGCAGGGTTGCACGTTGATCGTGATTTTATGCTTATTGCCAACACGAAATGAAAATTGCGCATGTACATTTCGTGCACAAATTATTATTTTTCTATGATAATGTATAGACAATTAACTCTGCCTTACGATTTGAAGCTCCTACAAATGTCACTGCAATTTTTGTGTATGACAACAATTACCTGCAATTTTGATCCAGCAGATTTAGTTCGCTGTGAGAGTCGCCAAACTCGCTCCGTCTGAGTTTGCTGCAACAACAATTGCACGGAGTTCGCCAAACAAAATTTCTGCATAACATCGACCTAACTTCACCAAAAGAAGCGGTAGTTTGCCAAATAAGTCTTACCATGTCATACTAAATATAAGTAAAAGTCGTTTAGAGTTATAATAAATCCAACATATAACGGACGCTTGAATAGATTTTGAAAAATATTAGAGAAAATGTTTTTCTTTTATCAAGTCTGTTTCTTAATTTATGATAAAACATTTTCTTAAAAGAATTTCGATTAATAATGCATTAAGTTTATTTGATAAACTTATTTTCTGGATTTTTTGAGTATAAATACAAAATTTTTGTGGAAGTGTCCTTTTAGAAAACATTAAAACTTCTTTATTTTTTAGAGCAACAATCCCAATGTATTAAGTTTTTGCTTTTGGTCCATAGAATGTCAAAGATTGACAGTTTAGAGTAATATGTATTAGCAAAGTTTGACATTTTAAAGACCAAATACTTAAAAACATGAAATCAGGTGCTCTACTGCTGCTAAATACGTGATCAATTTCTTTGGAATTATATAATAAAATATGGAAATTCCTGCATTCGTATGCGTATGCCTCAACATTCTGCGGCAGGCTTGGGCCGAGTTCCTTGCATGGGATTTTGTGCATCAAGATTTATGTCGGCTTCCAATGGCTAGTTAAGGAGCTTTTAATGGGCACTAAATAAGGGCACTACCCTGGGGAACACTAGAGGATGCAACAAAAGAGCCAGACGACATATTATCAACGCGAACGACGCACCTTCTATTATCTAGATAGGATGTTTGGCTATCAATTTATCGATACTTTTATGGTATCGCAACATCGCTAGTTGGCAATAGAACAGGTGATTATCAAGAAAAGAAACAATGTATCAGCACTGTTCCTTAACGTCAAAGTATGCAATGTATAAGGTTGCAATGTTTCGCAACTCTGCATACACAAACGGTATAAATACCGCAGTAAAACAGTATCCAAACATTGTATTGGTACGTTTTGGAAGTCAGCCATACTGTAGATAGCGTACTATTTATAATAAATAAAAGTGATTTTTGCATTTGCTGTTGAAACAACATTTTAATATAAAGTGATAATTTTGAATAAAGAATCGCCGCGATTTTACACCTAATCTAAACGCATTTTACACAAACCATGGGTATTTCATGTTTGGGGATTTTGGTTTTGGGGTTTTTGAATTTGGAGATTTTGATTTGGGGATTTCAAGCCCAACCCCTGTATTTATGGTCCGGGTTCGTTCATATTCAGAACGTGTATTACTTAAATAGAAAGAATTAACTCCACAAAAGATTTAGCCGTTAGGTGGTGCGGGGGTTGATATAATTTAACTTTTTAGTTCCTTTTTTATTAATAACTAATAAAAGCTTGTCTCAAACAAATTTTTTTTCAATTACTTGTTTTTATTTGTGAAGACAATTGGAAACTAAAAAAGCTTTAAAAGCCTGATTAATGTACAAACAATTACATCTTGCTACAAAAAAAGTTTCGAAATACACCCGAAACAAAACTTAGTGTAGGTTGTAGGTAGGGTCGAGTACAACATGAAAATAGGTTCCTGAATCCTTAATTATTTTTATTTAAAAACCGTTATTTTCGTACTTGATGCACTTATCTATTAACAGCTTGGTCAACTTTTATCCGCTTTTAAAAATCAAACATGTTTTGAAAGGGGGATTCATAGGCCTTTGAAACGATGTTATACTTAAGAAGCTGGGAGTTTTCTTCGGGAAAAATTTAAAAAATCCATATTTTTATTAATTTTTTTAACTTTGACCATCGCTAATTCAAAAAATGTCTATGAAAATTGCCAAATATGTAGCGGTAATCTAAAGGAACATTTATTTTCGAACAAATTGAAAACTTACTTTATGTAGTCGCATAAAAATTGTCTAAGGTAAGCAATTCAAGTAGAAATAGGGCCTTGAATTAAGATGTACGTATGTATGTACTGGACTTTCAGATCTTTCACGCAGTGTGGCTAAGGAGTTCATAAATATTTACTCAAAATTGATATATACATACAATGGCTTTTTAGTTAAAAATTTTCTTACACTACACTGCTAAATTGTATTTTTATTGTATTTTTCGTAGAATTGTCAAAAGTGACGTTACCCCAACGTGGACGCCTTCTTGCGGGTTTCATTGGCAACTAAAATGCCAAAAAAAATTTTTAGCTATTCACAGTAGTAATTAGATTAAAAATTAAAAGTCCGCGAATAAAATTGGCACTGAATTGGGTTTCGATAAAAGTACTTGCTTCCGATACCTACTCAGTACTCGGTACAAAAGTATCGAAACCAAAATTACTTGGTATCGGACGAAAATTATCGAGTATGTACTTACTAGTATCGTTTTGTTCCAAACTCTGTGATTTTGAATAGAATACGTCACATTGTCAACGCATGCATTGCCGCAACTGATAAAATTCGCCCAGCTCTCAACTTTTAACGCACGCGTATGCGACAAAACAACAACAAAAACGTATGGAACGAATTCAAACCAGCTGATTTTTGACCAATCAAATTGAGCCGTTTTGTTTGCGGCAACGTTTTCATTGTGCCGTCACGCCACGTTCTGTGCGTTTTGTCAGTCAAAAGCATCCCTGTGTTGCAGAAAAGATTTTCTATCTTGCGGAGCCTTTAGCCAGCAAATGCCCGCATACATAACTACTGATAGAACTTTTGAGAAAATATCGATACCAGTACTCATACAGAATACTCTAAAGAAGAATCGATTCCATTCATATTGGAAATAAAGTATCGATAATACTCGTACTTCCTAGTATTTTTAAAGCAAACGAGAGAAGTAAAAAAAAATCATATTGCATAGCTTTTATGGCCTCTTCCTATTTGTAAATTAAAAAAACGCTGCTTTTGGTAATTTTAATCTAATCCTGCAAGTATTTCTGTAGGAGGTTTTAAAATAAACTTACAGTAACTTTACTTCTACAAACGTAAATTAAATGTTTATTGCAAAAAGCTTTCAAGTTTTTAAAAGCAAATATTTTACAAGTGTTGAGCACTTATAATTAACTTTGAAAATTAAATGTAAATGTTTATGAAAAAAACCGATAAACAAATATCATGAAGCTGAAATCCAATCACCTCGTGTAAAAGCTTGATATCCGATTCAACAAAAAAGCCTGTTTAGGCCTCCGGCCTAAATATAGTGCACCGCCCTAATATGCGGGGACATGTACCCTGTAGGGAAAATCTCTAGTTCTAAATTGGTTAGCTTCTTGTACACTTAGAACCCCTACTAGTTCGCGATAAATTTTTTTTGCATGCAAACAATCGGTGAATTTAAAACATCGATGTCATAGGAAATGGAAACTGTTCCCCGCTGCATTACCTTTTTTCCGAAACAGTTTTAAATTCCACAATTAAGATCCATTTCGCTTTGAAACCCTTTTTTTACACTACGAAAAAAGTAACATGATGGTTTTCCCAAGGTAGCATTTGAAATTATTTTTAAAGGAATGAGTTTCCAATTTAAAATAAAATTTGTTTGAATGATTGTAAGAAATGTTTACATACCTTGGCTGTAGGTTAGTGTGCAGAGCTGCTTGATATTATTATTAAAGTCCCAGGCTCGAATGCCGTCAGACGGAACATGTTGAAATGATAATAAAAATTTCTGTTTTGTATTTCCTAACTATGAAGAAACATCTGTGAAGTGCAGAACGAAAGCGTATCCGAACGAAAAAGCCGCGAAACAAAAATCTATTTGAGTAAACAAAATATGGATTGGTGGCCCGTTGCATCCCTTTTTCGATAGTTCCGAACCAGTTCTAAATTCGAAATATGAGATCTAGTTCGTTCGTACCATTTTTTCGACAGTTCAGAACCAGTTCTAAATTCGTCACCTCAGATGTAGATATGGAAAAAGTGGACTTTGCCACTTTTCTCTCTTAGCTAGCGACATGTAGTTTTAAAAAGTAAAAGAAAATAGTTTTGTAAAAAACCCACATTTCGCCGCTCTTGGACTGGTGGGGATCTAGTTACTATCGAGCTGGTTCGTTTTTGGCGATAAAGATCTAGTACTGAACTTAGGGACACGAGTTTCGGTACGATACGATACCATATCGATATATTAAGAATAATTTTTTACCAAAGGCCAATTTCGAACTTCGAAGGCCTATATCTCGATTTCGGAGGCTAACTTCGAAAAACGGAGAAATTTCTTTTTTACTTATGACTCAATCTCCTTAAAAAATTGGTTTAGTCCAATACCCAGAAAAAAATTAACACAAGGTAACGTAAGTGTCGTATTATTTTATATTGTAAAGCTTCAAGAATGATAGAATACAAGATTGCGCCGTCCTGGCCGTTGACATTTGTGGATACGAATATGCAGAGAATAGAGAGAAAAGAAGAACTACCAAAATAGTTAATTTTACATCGAAAAACGTGTTTAATTTTGCTAAATGCGAAAATATTGCATTTTTCGCCAAATCTATTAAAGAATAGTGAACGTTTTAGTGCAATTGAGGCTGCTGCAGGAAACGTTTCAGTGCACTCCATTCCACCCACTCTCTCGCCACGGCGGCGTTGCGAGGAAAGGAGAAAAAGCTGCATTTTGAGGCTTTACATTGACGGCTGTCGCAATTTGACACACGGCACTTGATTTTATTAGTTTTTAAACAGTGTTCAACTAAAAAATCTCTCACAAATTGCAAATTAACACTATTTTAATTGATTTTGCACTTATTATCAAATTTGTCTTTGCCGCTGCTTCGTATCCACATCTATCAAAATCGGCAAAACCAAAGTAGCGGTACCACTGACGGCGCCACCTTTGTTCGGTACACCGCACTCAAGAATGATAGAATACAAGATTGCGCCGATGTGACGTCACAAAATACCAGAATGAGGGAGCAAAGAAGAATGCAATAAGAAAAAGAGGAAGAGTCGAACACGTGTTCCGAAATAGTGATGTGCAAGTTGGTAGAATTTTACCTATGCTTCAGACTTTAGAATTTGAACATATATTCGGTACATGCACACCATTAAAGGTACATTTGGAACGTAGTAAAATTACTTATCTGGAAACTTTCTCTTATTTTCATAAGCTTTTCAACGCGTTTTATGGTGTGGGAAACTTTTCCAAAAGCTCTCCTCGGTATGGGGCATAAGCACTGGTTAAAACACAGTTTTATCTTGAACTGTTCAGAGAAATTCCTTTCAAGACCATTTTAATAGCAAAGACTGTTTTATGTGAGTCCAAAAGTAAATATGGTACCGAAAGGAGAGGTTTTATTATCAGAAATGTATAGCCATAAGTATACATATTTACTTTTTAGGTAGATTTATCTACTTTTAGGTAAAATTTTTTCAACAAAGGTACAATTTGAAAATTTTATTTTCATTATTGGTCTTTTGTGACGTCAACGAATAGGTGGATGCTGTCAAATCGACGAAGAGAGGGTTAGCGGTCCGTGATTGGCGCCACCTTTATTTTCTGCATCGTGCACCGCACTATGGTCCCAATTAAATTTGTTTTGGCATAAATTAAACTAATGCAGCTACGAAGTTGAAAGTTGGCGCAGTAAAACGAAAGCATTTCGGCACGACTATGTGGAAATTGTGCTAAAATAAAAGGCAATTGTGGGAGTTTGCTGAAAAATGTTGGCGAGATCTAAATTTCTATATAAAACACACTTTTGCGAAGACTTCCACGTTTGTACATTTATGCAACTTCATGCCCAAATACAACATTTTTTCTACGAAACATATAGGTCAAGTTGAATACAAACCACATAATCACAACACTCAAGAATAACGACAAGGACAAAATAAATATAAAATCGGAAATAATGTTTTTAAACTAGAGGTGCAAAACTATCGATGGTACTATCGATAGTATCGATAGTCTTAATTTTTCATCACTATCGATGGTTTTAAAAACTATCGATAGTTTAAATAGTTCCATTACTATCCTTTTTCTGGAACATTCGAAGCGTAGATAATTCCCTCCAAAAATGCCGGTTGGCGGATTGTACAGGTGGAGTGGATTGTGCTAGACCGAGGGCGTGATTTCAATACAAATTTAAAAATTTCTGACGGCAAGAATTTTTGTTATTTTGCGAAGAAGTATAGAATATCAACCGTTTAGCTAGAAAAAAAATCCAGATCGATAGAATTTTTTACGCTGATTTCAATCATACCAAAATTATTTGGCGTAAGTAACAAAGAAAATATGAGAAGCTAAAGTTCAAGTTTTAAATTTTTTACACAAAGTGATGAAGTCATGCAAAGCCCTTATACGGTGGGCGGTAAAACCCCGTTTTCCTGGAAAAGCTTTGCGAAATTTGTAATCCGTGCACCGTGCAAGGGCTTTGCAAGACTTCGAGAATAAATAACAATTTAGGAAAAAGATTTCTAAAAAAACATTTTGAATATTGTGAAAAAAACCTACATAACGAACACGTCTGTGAGTGACCGTATATGTATTTATACATTGGTGTGTTTTCTGTAAAAACAATATCTTCTTAAAAACTTAAATAATTTGTATTGCTGCGTAATGTTAATAATTTTGGTTTACGTTATATACGAATGTAATTCATTTACACAAGGACTGAGTATAGGTATTTGAAATAAATCCTGTTTGACTGAATATAAATAAATTCTTTGAAATCGTACAAAACGAGTTATTAAAACATACATTTGGTTAATTTTTTTAACGATACTATCGAGATAGTATCGATAGTTTTCCG
>JAPVRG010248765.1:2085-12469 GCA_029783565.1 Rhagoletis cerasi
CGACGCGAAATCAGATTTTCCTGTAAATCCTATAAAACCTGCAAACCCTGAAGTACCTGGAACAGGCTTATAATTTGCACCTAAACTTTCATATAAGTTCTCTGCTACTGTGCCCAGCTTTTAGAAATTCAGCACTCATATCTCATATTTCACAGATATTAGGGCATTACGTTGTGAAATGTAGCTCATTTAGGATAATAATTTTCTTTGTATATAAAATATGTTAAAAAAGCATCTAAATTTGCGCACCGCGATGCATGGATTGATTTTCGTTTCAATATTTTCAACTCCTTTTCCTATTTTTTATCAAACTGCTTACAATATCTTCTTACATTTTACATCTTCTTAGCCTTTTAATGAAATATGTAAGCTTGTTTAAAATAATTGTTGATGTTTCCTTATGCTTGTGGCGGAAAATGAAAAAGTAATAATTTTAATTTTTCTTACATATGAAAAAGGCAATGGGGGGGGGGGGTTAACCCCCAAAAGCCCTCCTTGGCTACGCCCCTGTCGTGGATATCAAAATTACCATCGTGCAGTTTCTTTAACCAGTTTTGGAATTGAGGTTTTACTAGAGCATGGCCACCGTAAACTCTACGCAATTTTTCACAAGCTTGCCGGTGTATCGTTCGACGAAGAAGACCCCAGGCCAATGTTTAAGAACGAAGCTGTCATCGCCACACTCGACCAATATAAAATGAGACATGCCATATTGGGGAAAGCCCCATGATGTTAAGTAGCGTATCATGAATGTTTTGAAGACACCGAAAGCGCTAACAATGTTCGCACAGCAGAGATTCTTAAAGGATAGAAGGATTCTCAAGTTTCCAACCAAAGGCGAATGACAAAGGGGGAAAACAATACAAGAGATTTATAACGCCTCTTAAAGAAGTCTCTAAATGACCTTTGAAACTTAGTCGGCAGAGTCTGAGAACTCTAATTGGCTGATTTTTAACGTGCGGTACATTACGAATCTTTCTGTAGTGAAGAACCTCACGTTTTGCGGCCCGGCAGAGGAAAAGTTCTGTTTTATTTGCTGGTGTTGGTGTTCTTCCGACAGAGTGAGAAGATGATGTATACCGCTAAAATAAGAGCAATAATTTAACAATGTTTCACAATCACGAGTCTTTGATTAACTTCACCAAATTATGACTTAAGTACTAAATCTATATTTTTTCGTCACTCAACTTGTATTGCCATTTACATTTGTTTAACAAATTTAATTAAACATTATCACAAAAAACAACAAAACCTTAAACAGCAAAAGTGTTTTCTTCACAGCCAACATCAAGCAGACCTACTTTGCATGAATCATTCAATGAAGAATCTATCTCATACTAAGTTAAACCCGAAAAAACCATGCGTAACCGCAGCTAACGAAGACACAGTCACCACAACAAACACGCTTACGTTTCACACATACCAACAGCATTAACGCGCGCGCGCTTACTCACCCCAACGGACGCAAGCTTAAGGTAAAGCCAAAATATGAAGACTCCACCTTTGGCAAAGCCGTTGCAAATTGTGGATCCTTAGCAATGATATTCGGTTTTGGTGATAAGTTGTAAGCGTTTAATGTATGCAAAAGCGTTAAAACCGCGAGTGGCAATAAAATATGCGAGCACTTAAAATATGCCATTTTCACGAGCATTTATTTCGAATTATATATTTACATATGTATGTACTTATTTGTACAAGTTTTATTAATACGCTTATCAAATCGATCACAAATTCGGATATGCCGATAGCAACGGCGAATTTTCTAACTAACAAACGAAGTAACTAAATACTGTATAACAACCTAACTCGCGGCGTGTTCGCAACTAACTAATCAACCATCAACCAATTCACCAGCGCCAAGCAGCAATCGGTAACGCGCGCAAGCAACTCGCGCGCTATCCACTGCCAGCACCTTGTACTCCTACTCATACCTGTGTGCACTTAGTTGTCCGCTCTGCCATCAATGATAACAATGGCAAGTGTATTTGTTAACTGAGTGTGTTTGTGGCTGGGTGAATGTATGCGCCGAGGAGCGTTTCTCTTTTTATTCATCGGTTATGCGGAAAGAAAAACGTTTGTTTTCAACTTCTCAAACGCCGCGTATGAGTAATAAATAAGTTTGTAGAGGCAGCCATTAGAGCAGAAGTAAAAGCGGTGATCAATGATTAATCGGCCGGCGGTCCACTTCACACACCTCCACACTTTCGCTCTGGCCACCGTTGAAGTGCCAGCAGAAATTGAAAAAGGTTCCATTTTTTCTATTTTCATTACTCCAAATGCTGCTAAGTGCGAGTATTTCCCTGTAGTTATGATTCAAAATCAGCATCCGCTCAATTGATTCATACTCACCGCGCTCTTTTCACTCACTTAAATTGTTGAGAGCTTCTCCGTTCGAATGGCGCTGCATTAAGTTTCAGATTAACTGGAAGCTTGCGTGATTCATTCCGAAAGTCACCAAAGTGATATAAACGTTTTTTTATTTCAGTAACAGCGTATTAGTCTTCCAAGATATGAATCGGTTATTGCTTAAACACAGGTATACATATATATACATACAAATGTATGTATGTATGTATGTACGTACATAAAAACATGAGTGTAAACTGACAGCAAAACAAAGAAATGCTGATTGTTGGCTTAAATATTGATATGTTACAAATATTTGTGCCCCAAGGTACGCCGAAATTTCAAATTATTTTTAAACAATGGACAGCACTTAAAATAACCTAAGATTGTGCTGACCATGATACAAAAAAGAAGGTAGTTTCAGCAACAAAAGTTTTGTTTAATACAATTGTTTGAAGTTTTAAGATGAAATTAGTGGTAACATAACAATAACAACATAAAACAGCTGTTCCAGCCAACTGTATTCGATTAGTGGTGTCATATGGTATGACCTTAGTCATAACCTTAGCCCTAGACACCAACTGATATCAGAATTTGGAGTAAGAACGTGTTGCTAGAAGTTAAAAAAACCTTTTTTCAAAAACGTTTTCCCACATATAGATACCTTCATGATCAATTTTAATATATGTGTACATAAATTTGGTAGCGAAGTTTGAATACATATACAGGGTGTCCCATAAGTCGAAATCAAGCTGGAAACGGGTGACTGGCCAAGTCATAATAGTTATGAGAAAAATATGAAAACAACTTTGCTTTGTATTTTTTAAATTATAGGTGTTTAAAGAAAACGATAAAGTCTACACCCTGTGACGGTTTTTTAATTCCCGTTGCTACAAATTTCTACTATTTCTCAATTTTATTTTTATACCGGAGCGCACTTGTGCCCAGGGTATTATAACTTTGTTCGCATAACGGTTGTTTGTAACAGCCTAAAGGAATCGAGATAGATATAGACATATATGTATATACCAAAATGCTCAGAATGAAAAGAAAAATCGATTAATCGAGAATAATAATTTTTAACCAGATAACCTGATAACCAGGAAGGTGTGAATACCTCAATTGATAATTTATTTGAAAAAATTTCGGTTTGACTTTAATTAGAGTCGTTAACTGAAGAACTTCGCGCAATTTGTACCGTACCAACAATGGAATGCTCCATTGACTCAAACCCGATATTATATATCTATAACGGTAATTTTCAGAAATTAAAAACTGCGATATTTTTGGAACAACTGAAGCTCATTGACTCAAAATCGCTATTTGCAATGATATATTATGAAGAAATAAGAATGTTATAAATTTTTGAAAAATGGGCGTAGCCAAGCCCACTTATGGATTTATATGTATGTTTCGGTAACCACCAATTTCTACCAAACGTGGCACAAGTGTTGATCTTGGTCCAACATTGAAAAGGGTCGAAAATTTTTGAAATCCGACAATAACCACTATGGAAACGGTAATTTACAGAAAAAGAAAATCTGTGATAAATCGGTAACTACTGAAGCTAATTTACTCAAAATTTACGTTTGCAATAATTCCTTAGCAAGAAGTCCGATTATAACAAATTTTTAGGAAATGAACGTGGCACCGCCCACTTTCGATTACATATGTGCACCTCGATAACCGTTTTATCAATTTCTACCAAACTCGGTATAATGAATGTACTGGACACAAAAAAAAAGATGTTGAAAATATTTGAAATCGGGATAAAATTACGCCCACTTTTCGTATAATGTTAAATTTCATAAATATGAAAACTTCGATGTTTCGAAATTTAGAAACGGTAATTGACTCAAAGTTGGTATCCACAACAATCTCTTAACAAGAAGTAACATTTTGATGGACTTTTGGAAAATGGGCGTGACACCGCCCACTTATGACTACTGAAGTTCACCCCAGTAACCGCTTTATCCATTACTACCAAACACAATTAAATTATTTCTTTAAGTCTAACGGAGCATATTATAGAAAATGTTTGAAATAGGAAAAAAAAAAACACCCCTGTTAACCACGTAACGGTAGGTTTCAGAATCGTGGAAAAAAATGTTTAATATATGCACCGGGTATTTAATGTTCGATTTCGCCCGAACTTAGGCTTCTTTACTTGTTTTCATGTAGTTCCAGAACAACTTGGGATTAGATTTAGTGTTCAACTCAGTGTCGGCAGCATAGTTACGACAAAGAGTCTTGTTTAAAGAATCGAACTTCTTTAAGAAATGATTCCTTGAGATTTTACACTTTTTATAAAACTTGTTTTTAAATATTTTAAATACTAGTCCTAGAGCCGACTGCTCAAAAGTATGTGGCATGTTGTCCTGAAATGAAATAACCAAAATTCAATAGCTGGTATCTAGGGCAACTTCAAATCACCGACTGGTGGGATCATATTAATTGATTAAAAGTCATAACATCGTCGAAAAAATATGTTTCATCGTGTCCTGGAAAACAACTTTCAAATTTCGAAAGACTTGGACGTACTGATTCCAAAAGTAAGGACTTGCCATCTCTTTTCTTGGCAGAAGTGCTTGGCAAGGCGTTTTGAAAGTATTGCAGCCTTTTCTTCGTGAGAGCTTAACATTTTAAACTTTTTTTTGGACCATCCTAATGGTCAGTCTTTTTTAAATTGATCATTATTGCAAGGTTATACAAAATAACAAAAGAAATTTTGCGATTCTTAAGGGTATAAGTATACATACACACATATTTGGGTGACTGACTCGGTTCTTCCGAACCGTTTTCAACCGGTTTTTTTGGATATTTTTAGACGGTTTTTTGAAATCTAAATTTTTCGAATACCGAGTAAACCGGGTTTTTACAATCGAAAAATCGGGTTTTCACCTAGTTTGTTTATACATATACCAGAATATAAGAATTCTAAATATTTATTTAATTTATTTAAAATTGAACTAGAGTTTTTTTTTAATTTTATATCTGAATACTGGAACATTTCCCACTGCAGAAAATCAAAAAAAAAGTAAAAGAAAACCGAACGAAAATTTTTCACAGTTTTTTTTGTTGTACCAGCTTACTAAACTCTGCCCAAATCAGTGAATCGACTACATGAAGGGAGAGGTTTGTTAGACGAGCTGATGTGAGTGGGCAAAAAGGTTAGCGTCGTCGGGGCATCTTATTCAAAATAGACTGAGTAGTTTGACCTTATACAATATCCAGAATGGAGTTGTATCGAAGTATCGCGCGTATCACAAAGCAACGCGAGCTCTCCGTCTGAGATAGGTGGTTGTTCGTCTCCGATGATGGAATTCAAGGGACAAGAGTTGACGTAGGTGTTGATTAATTCTCGATGAATGCCCTTCAAGGCCTGTGTTTATATATGGTATATATTCATGGTCAAAATAAAGTCGACACTAAAGTTAGTTGCAGCTTTTTGACATAATTTTCAAAGGAATATCCGTCAAAAAGGCTGCAACGAATTTTAAAGTCGACTTTACATATTTCAACCATTAATATGCCCCCTATATTTGCATAGTCAGTCTGGTTCAATGGATAGCGTAGTCTAATTCACAAGACACTTGGCTCTACATACTCGAGATTTTACCGACAAAGGACTTTTTCACTAATTTTTCTGTTTTACTTTTAATCCAAAATACTTCGAATTTATTTTACCTTATTGATTTCTAAATTAAAGCTATACCTATTTTTACCAGTTACATTTTAATTTTGGTCATGATGTCTTACTAAAAGTAAGTATTACTGTACTGAAAATATGTAAAATAAAACCAGTTTATCCGGTGTTTTCTTAATTTGAAAATGGGCAACCGGTTTTTTCAAATTGCCATTTTTCGAATAACTCGAAACCCGGTTTTCGAAAAAAGGCGAAAAACGGATTACCCTAATACATATGTATATAGTATAGAACTTTGTGTTTTTTTAAGTTTGGACATCATGTCCTTAAGTATCTAGGAAGACTTTCCCGGTAACCCTGCATATATGTATCTACCTATACAGGGTGTGTCAGAAGTCGGCGTCAAGCCGGAAACGGGTGGCAGGCCAGGTTAAATTAGTTATCAGAAAAATAAAAAATAAATCTATTTCTTGTATTTTTAAAATTATAAGCGTTCAAAAAACGAAAAAAGTCAACACCCTGTGATGGTTTTTCAATTCCCGTTGCTACAAATTTCTAATTTTTCTCAATTTTATTTTTATTATGCAATTCTGAGTAATGTTTCTGTAAATTGTCGTCTAAAATGTATAGCCAAATGCTTTAGTTTGGAAGAAAATTACACTTTTTGCCCAAAAAAATTAGAAATTTAATACTTCGCCCAATTTTAACTGACTGTACTGAAAAAATGTACTAAACTACTACTACAAGTAACTTTGAAAGTTGGCGCATTTAATACGGATTCCAAAATGGTATGAGACTTGCTAGATTGTTTCTTAAATTATGTACAATTTTGAATTTTGTAAAGAAACTCAGTTTTGAAACTTTTTTCTTACTTACTTAAAACGATTGTAGTGTACTCAAGACTTTCCTTGAAGCCGTAACATTTAAGGTAATTCTAGTTTGAGTGAGACGGAGAGTCATTTTGTCAAGTGTTAGAGAGACACTTTGTCAGGGCATGTCCGTTTCCGGCTTGACATCGACTTCTGGGACACCCTGTATACGTATGTATGTACGCAAAAAAAACAGCTGCACAAGTATTCTGCATGAATCAAGCGGGGCAAGATCATGTTCATTTAAAATTATACGCTCATTGAAATCGCAGCAATCAATTAGTGAATGTATGTACACACATACCCTGCAAACCATGTTTTCAGAGTTTTCTGAATAGTAGAGAAATCTTAAAGATTTGTAAAGAAATCAATATTTCCTTTCCAATTTTTTGCCGAATTTTCTGTGATAAAATTAACCGTGCACACCTCAATTTGCTTACGAAAATATAGCTGCGATGTGAGGAAGTTTTTCGGATATTTTTTGATTTCTGTTAAAAAATCGTACAGAAATTTATTTACGAGTTCGTGTCAACCGTTTCACATGATTTCCTTTGAAGATTCTTAAAAAAATCTGAACAAGCATACGATATTCTTAAAGATTTCGTTAAGAATTCGGGAACTTTGGTTTGCAGGGTAGGTACATATGTTTGCTAGAGTATGCAAATTACGTAGATATTTATGTGTGGGAAAGTAAAATTAAAATAATTCCTCATACCTAAATTGTTGTTGGCTGATATGTATAGTGAAAGCGAAAAAGCGCTATCTATTGCCGAAAATCATTACCAAAACTGGCAAACGATTTAAGCAAAACGAAGTATGTATGTAAATAAAAAAGTCATTAAAATTAAAAAGTGCAAAAGTACAGAAAAACGTCTATGTCTGTATGTGATTTCAGCATACATACATACATATGTATGTATATAAATATGTATGACAATTTCGCCATTGGTTTTGGCAAATCGCCGATAAACGTCAACAATCAACCGACGTTCATCACCGAATAGAAGGGACCGTTAATTGTTGTTTGGTCTTAATGATGTAAGTTATTGATGCTGGCGAGAAATGGCCAAAACCTCGAGAGTCAAAACGTTGTACATACATATGTATGGTTGTATGTACACATACAGTCGAACTTCCCTATAGTGAACTTCTCTACAATGAAGTTCTCCCTATTTGGAATTGATTTCAAGTATACAGCCTTTTCGTTAACTGTTGGTGTATTTTAGTCTTCTTATAATGAATTTTTATATAGTGAAGTTTTCTCTACAATGAACAAATTTCGCAGCCTCATACGTTTTTGTCTCCATGTAGTGAATTCTTTCAAACAATTTTCTGTTACGCTTATTAATAACTCCATGTTCCGAGAAATAAGTTAAGTGTAAAGCGTAGGTTAGCCAAGACTTACGACAAAATTTAACTTAACTTAGACCAACCTACCATACAAGCAATACTTGTTTCTGGTTAGCCAAAACTCAACTTACCTTAGAAAACTTAGAGAGCTGTGGGATTTAGATTCCTAAGTTACGTTTTTACGTAAATTGAGAGCGGTGAGAGAATTAGGCTTGCCATATTTTTGTTTTTGTATTTCTTAAAAAAAATGAACGCTAGCATTTTTTTTGCGTGCTTTTTTTTGATGTGGCAATAGAAGCGGCGAAATGTCAATCAGCTGAAAAAGAAAATAAAAAAACAAAATATTTGCGCTTCTGGCTTAAGTTGACGATTTCTTAAGGTAAGTTAAATTAAGTCTTAGTCTTGGCTAACTGAAGCTTAATAACATTAAGTTTCCACGACAAACGAATTACGTTGTTCGCTCTCTCAATAACGGACGGCGAATTACCCCGTTTACACGGCATATTCTTAATTGGATTTGACAGTTCATTGTTGTTATTTTATTTTCTTCCTTCATTTCATCCCTTTCTTTGCTTTGGTTTTTTCTATTCTCTTTTGATCTGACAGCTGAGTTCGATAAATTTTCGATTAAAATTAGAGAAGGTACCGCTTCGTTCGTCATTCGCATGGTAATTCGATCTGAATTACGTACAAATTAGGTAATTCGCTCTCAAAATTTTGTATGGCCAATAACGTAACTCGAAGGGCAATTGGGGGCGCCAATTACGGTGGGAGAGCGAATGACGAATCGTGGAAACGTCATATAGAGGAATCGTGGAAACGTCATATAAGAGGAATCCGAAAATTACAAAAGAAAGTTGTCAGCTAATGCATGAAATATGTACAAAATGAAACAACATTACAGAAAGCTCATTTTGACGAATACACTGGCACAAATGGAGGAGGAAACCCCTATTATGGTCATAGATTTGCTACAAGCCAATCGAAATTTAAGCACGGTATGGAATCACGATGTAGAGAACAAAGATGGCGTCGTCAGTGGTACCGCTACCGCAAAAATTTTAGGTGCACTGAAACTCACTAATTTTTCATGAAAATCACGGTTTCCTAAAATTGCCTTTATTTATTTTTCTTATCAATCACATATTTTTACAATTGAACACAAAAAATCGCGTTTTTTTATCGAAAACGTAAATGCTAAAAAAGTAGCTGTTTTCACAGTCGTCTTTGACCTTCTATTCGGCTTTTATTTGAGATATATAATCGTCACCAGGACAGCGCAGTAAAACCAGAAACAATTGCGAACAGTTTTAGAAAGGCAGGAGTTTCAAAAGATGGCATGCAGGATTGAACTAAGAGGACTTTCTTCCATTATCGGATTTGGCCGCTTTGAGGATGGAAAATGTAAGGGTATAAAACAAACTAAAATTACTGTTTATTTAAAGTAAAAATTTAAAAATTCACGATCTCTTTATAATACAGTTTTTATATAGTGAAGTAATTTCCTGGTCCCGTGCGAATTCACTAAAAGGAAGTTCCACTGTGCTTATATTAGCTTAATACGCTGCCAGAAATTCGCCAGAGCGAATGAGTTGATTACGAAACCACACAAGTTTTGATATATATTTCATATGTATAGATGTGTGTGCACAGACACACGAGAAACAACATAAATAGTTATGAGACAGAATTAATCGAAACAGGTATGTGAGTCATTGTGATTCGCTGGTAGGTAAAGCTTCAAAGTGGCATGCGGCGTAACGGGCAGATTGACCAACCGGTACACAAATCTCAGTTGGAATTTTTTTTCTTTTTTTTGCCCGGATTATATGAATAATGCGTGCCAGAACCAGTTATAAGTGTGCTAATATTTGATATCATAAAAGTTAATTCTATGGACATTTATTTGAATATTGAATTATGGTTCTCATATTGCAACACAAAAATACATCAACAAATTTTGCTGGTAGTGAGAAAACAAATTGCAGAAAAATTTTAAATAAGTTAAGTTATCAATTTAAGGTAGGAAAGGGACGGAAAAGTTTGCAAGTGTTAGTAGATTTCTAGATTATATTATTATGGAGGGAACACTTTTCCACTCTATTGAATAGCAACAGCACTGAAAGTAGTGGAGGAGAAGAGCCCGAACCCCCAGTCGATGACGATGGATTCG
>JAPVRG010248788.1:0-11781 GCA_029783565.1 Rhagoletis cerasi
TGTATACTACCCGGGTACCCGGGCAAATCGGGTAATACCCAGCTACCCGGGTAATAAAAGCGCCGGGTAATCGGGTACCCGGGTACCCGGGCATTACCTGACTTACCCGGGCACCCGGGTAATACCCGGGTAACCGGGTAGCCGGGTATCATCAGCCCTATTAAGAACAAAAAAATTTTTTTTTCCACCAACTTAATGTACATATAGATACATATAAAAATTCGTTTAGTATTGGTAGATTTATAACAACCGCTCTGACCATTTCGCCGCTTCACGTGCTGTTAATATTGGGGTAAAAAAAAATATATATATACATATTAGAGCGTTTTTTTCGACTGTTGTTTTTTTTCACTCCCACCTCGAAGTTTTGTGGAAAATACCTTAAAAAAAACTCCCTGAAAATTTGAACCCTTAATATTAACATTAAGTACTCGCCCAAGGCGTTCAAAGGTTTCCCATATAAAATACAGGTAAACTTCGATATTTTTTCTTTAAAAATTTACAGCTCAGAGGCATTTAATGGTATAATCTTGGTCAATTTTTGGGTTTGTACAGAATTGAATGCTCTACAAAAGTGTCCATTGCGCCGTAACCCTAACTCCCACCAGCGCGTTAGTACGGGTCACTAAAACCAATTTTTTTTATGAAATTCTCGTTTTTTGGCCCCTATCTCGTAAAAAACAACAACTACAGAAAAAATTAAAATGACAAATTTGTAGTAAATTCAATTTCCTACAAAAAAGTTCAATAACACCAAATCGTTAACATCGATATTTCTTGAGAAATATGGGGGTTTTCAAGATGAGGTAGTGTGGAATTTTCATAGGTTATTTAGCAAATTGTAGAAATGCCTGATATTTTAGTTTACTTCAAAGCCTAATATCTCAAGAAATATCGATGATAGCGATTTGGTGTTTTTGAACTTTTTTGTAGGAAATTGAATTTACAAAAATTTGTCATTAAAATTTTTTCTGTAGTTTTTGTTGTTTTCGAGATAGGGGCCAAAAAACGAGAAATTCTTAAAAAAAATTGGGTTTAGTGACCCGTACTAACGCGCTGGTGGGAGTTAGGGTTACAGCGCAATGGACACTTGTAGAGCATTCAATTCTGAAGAAAGCCTATCATTGACCAAGATTATACCATAAAATGCCTCTGAGCTGTAGAGTTTAAAAAAAAAATATCAGTTTACCTGTATTTTATATGGAAAATCTTTGAACGCCTTGGGCGAGTACTTAATGTTAATATTAAGGGTTCAAATTTTCAGGGAGTTTTTTAAAGGTATTTTCCACAAAATTTCGAGGTGGGAGTGAAAAAAAACAATAGTCGCAAAAAAACACCCATATATATATATATGTATGCATATATTTGTATATATATTTTGCTCCCATCGGAAAAAAGGACACTTCTCTAATCCCCCTGAGTACTGCTAACCTTTTTCAACTCATTTTGGGCGTTAAAAGCAGTTTTTTGCTGGCTTATGGAAAGCTACTCCATATTCCTACATACGATGCTTAGCCACTGGAGCACTTTTTTTAGTAAATCATTTTGCACAAGCTCTTGTCTTTACTCAGATGTGATTTTGAAACGGTAAACGAGATAAATCCTCTCCACTCTCACATTTTTAACGCGCCCGTCTTGCTTTCGATTCCCGTTCCTTTTTTCTCCTCTTGGTTCCCAAATTATTTTAATGTAATTTTTATTTATGTATCACTATGCTGTTAAGAAGTCAGTGCCGTCGAAATATGTATGTCTGTTTGTACTTTAAAATCGTTTTAGTAAAGTCAAAATTGTTTATGTTCACATACTGAATCATGCCACACATCGCTTAAGTTGCTTAAAATAATGAGCTTCATATCATAAAAAGTTAGTTTCAGCACATTTTGAAACGCTACTCGTATTTACATGAAACCGTTTTCATTTCATACGGACATTGAACACGTTCTTTTCAGCTTTTAATGTTCAAACAGTTAGGATGAAATTATATTTCATTTAAGCTTACCCACAAAAATCGCGTGATTTATGTAAAGCTCAATTTTTTTCAGTGAAATTCTGAGCTTAAGCGTCGCACTTCATACAAAGTACATAGTACATACGAAGATTTAGTCCGATCATAATGCGCATTGTCTCAACTACCTTACAGCTCATCTGTCTAAGTCACGTTCACTTACTAACCAAAACAACAGTAAATAAAAAATTGAAATCAGAATCAAAATCAAAATCTAAGCACAATTCTAAATCGAAAGAACAGCCTATAAGCAAATCAAATTCAAAATTCTAACAATCTGAATCTGGGAAGCAATACCTATAAAAAAAAAAGACGAACACTTATGAAAAACTTAACATTATTTTAAAGCAATACAAAAAATCTTAATTATGAGCACTATCGAGTAATCAAACTGTTTAATAATTCTTTGTTATCTTTTTTTTAATATCTGCTCTTCTACGTCTTCTCGCCTTTAACTTTCTTCCGTCTCTCTTTTACATGACGCCGCTAACACTTGCATGCTTATAAAACTCTGAAACTATTCAACTAAAAAAAAAACAAAAAAAAAAGAAATAACTTAAAATCAAAACTTAATATCAAACATGAAAGAGCTACGATTTGTAAAAATATAAAAAATTAACAAAAACGAAAAACTAAACGCTTAATATTATTTGGCAAACATTTGAAAAACAAAAAAAAAATCTAAAAATTCTTAATGAAAATATAAATTTATTGAATTAATAAAATACTTATGTATTGTGTTCCCGCCCCACCAAAACTTCACTACTACTCCAACCACAAAACCACAACTATTGCTACAACATAACCACCACCAACAACAACAACAACGACGGCCAACAACTTGGATAACTTGACTCACTTATGATTAAATATAAATTAATAAATTTTGTTGGTATCTACAACAAGTAGCTGATTGCATGCAAAAGACACATAATAAATCGTCCGAAACGAAATAAGCGAATGCCGCTTAAGTACTTGTAACACATGAGTAAATAACGGAATGAGGGCATGATACTAAAACACCACTAATTAAATATGTAAAACGAATATGAAAAATCGCAAAAATATTCAACTGCTAATGGAAAGTATTATTAGAAATATTAATACAATTTGGCATTACAACCACGAAGTTGCACCCAATACGCTTGCCTGGCCGCAAGTGGCCACCCGATTCAAAATTGACTTTCTAGAAGAAAAAAAAAATGTTATTTATTTAACTGCATGCCTCTAAAGTTAACAAACTAAAAATTGTTTTTAAAACAAGCAAACATGCACACAACTCTACACACACGCTCAACCAACTACGAGAGTTCGCCAGCAAAGTTAGAAGTGGTCTTGGAAGCTCAACGAACGGAAGCAGCAGCAGTGGCAGGGCGTATAAAAATGATTTCGAAAAACTGCAGCTTGCAAGTCAGTCACGCATGCGTTGGTGTATCTACATACAAACAATTTTGAAAGCAGCATTCTACATTAGTCAATTTCTCAACTGGTCGATGCGGTACGCTCTACGACAGGAGCGTCATGTGTTGTCTGACTGTGCCCGCGCATACATATGTTGTTTTTGTCCATTTTGTTTTGCACAAAATTCAGCTGTAAAAATGCAACGAATGTCGCGGAAGTTGTGTAAATTTAGCAACGCCAGCTTTATCCTTTACTCTACCTCCTGTCTTCCTGTTCACCTGTTCACCTGCTCCTCTGCTACAACGGCTACAACATTTTTCAACTACATACATAGTACAACTCTTGAAGCAAGCAAGCAAGCAATAAGTCTTTCGCGTAAGTTTCGTTTCGTCCTAAGTTCTTTTTTATTTCCTTTTTTCTTAGTAATTAGTTAGTTTTTTTACGTTTTCTATTGGTTTTGTTAATTGTTTCGTTGTTGCGTCGTAGTTTTAATTAAGGCAAAACAAATATTTTAAATTCACAAAAAACACCGACCAACACCAACCTACATACATACATACTTACCTCACGCTGCAATTGCTCTTTTTTATTGTTGTCGCTTTTCTTTGGTCTTGCTTTTCTTTCCCCCAAGTAGTTGTTTTGCCCCTTCACAATCCTGCACACACACACACCCACGCACATACTTTTATTTTACATACAATATACAGGTTCTCCAGCAACAAAAGGTAGTGACTACACTGAGAAAAGAGTCGGCTAAATTTACATATTTCTCTCGACACAAGATTTGGTAAATATGGCGTCCATCTCGGTACCGCTATTGCGTTCTCAGTCAATTTGACAGAATCAGCGTGTGTATGACGTCACACTTGTGCAATCGGCGATTGTGAACATAGCCACGATGCCAATAATACATATCTCTCTCTCAACTGCAGCAGTGTAACGTCATACACAAATTACTCTGAAAAATTCTCTCTGATGGGCGCAATCTTGTATTCTATCATTCTTGACCAAACAATATGTTGAGAGGAACACATATATTTCGTTGGCCTAACTAAACTCTTTTCTCAGCAAATCGATCCATTGATTTTAATAATAAAACTCCATAGGCAAATCTATTTTAAACACAAAAAGTTATTTTAATATAAAAACGCGGATAACTTTAACTATATATAAAAACTAGGACAACATAAAGATTTAACATATTTTGCACCAACATTCGTAGTGATATTGACTGAACCAAATCCTTGCGAAATTTGGGCTTAATTGAGTTCCATGCCTCTGGTAAATCCATTCTAAGTCTTAGAGGTGGGTAACTCAACTCAGAGTTCAGTTATTGAGTTGATTCCCAATAGTGAATCGGTAACTCAGACTCCGCTCTCAAAAAAAAAAAAAAAAAATTAACCCAGTAACTCAGTTGATGTCCCGCGGCTCCCATGATGCAATTGAATAATGGTGGTTCATTTCTGTCCATATAACTCTCTCACTTCGCCACAGTGTTTAGCATGGAAAAGTTTTGCATTTTGTTTTTGCATTTGCTACACCAAGACGATTATTTCTAGAGCGAATTACTTGAAGAAGAAAACTTAAAATTTGTCTCCTAGATTTTATTTTCACGAAAACATGAATTTCAATAGACACGCATGTTCTGCAAATCGTACGATTTGAAAACGGTGCGATTTGCAAAATATTTTTGAATATTTTTCATGAAAGAAATAAAAATTTCAAATAGAAACTGCTAAAAACAAATAATTTGCGTCATTTCCATCAATTTAGTGCCAAACTTTTGCCTTTTTGATAAGAAAATTCCAAGAAAGATTTTGTAAATCGCACTGATTTCAAATCGCACGATTTGCAGAACATGCCTGAGAGTCTTAAGTAAATTTAAGTTTTTTAATACAATTTTAAGTAAATTAATCAGCAAATTCCCGTTAATTAACGATCCAAATTGCAACCCTGGCATTAAGTTTCAAAACATGAGTTAAGACATCACATTCAAAAAGGGTCTATAATACGAACGAGTTTAACATACAACGAGTCGAATAAGTTAGTTGAATGAGCTGACTCCTTAAAGTGAGTTGGAGTCATTGAGCCAACTCCGGTAAATTCGCAGAGTTACCAACCCTTGCAAAGTTTCAATAACGAATTAAATGTTCTTTTATATTCGCTTGCCAATTTCTACCAAATACACTTGATCATCTTTTAACCTGGGTGCTGGTAGGCTGTCTGATAACGTTTGGGGCAGCTGTGAATAAACTAACGCTTTGATAAAACCGAGGTGTGTTTGGGGTCGTTCTATTGAAAGAATGCAAAACTATTTGCAATGCCGACTTTGTCCGCGCTTTGGTTGACATTTTCTTTTAGAACGCTAAGAAAGGCTAATGTTTCCATAAAATGTATGCAAGTTTCCAATCTCGGCACTGGAAAGGTTTTTTTGTGCTCAAACTCAATGTTTGCTGTACGTAACACATATGTACATCGGTACGTCGGACTCACGACAATTGAATTTGCTTTCACCTGTGTAGTGAATTTTAAAAACTCAAGGTAAATTCGTTGGTTTTTTGAAGATATTCTATACTGAAGTTCATTCCAATACCCTTAATTTTACATTAATGAAGGGTTGCTTTCTTGAAATTCATGGCGGTAGAGAAAATTTCTGATGGTATTTTGGCAGGCATCTTTTCCAGTACGATTGTTTTAAAATAATTATCCTTAACTGCACGTAAAGCAGTTCGTTCTTCACAACAAAGTTAGTCGAAACTAATCCTGGTATCGTTTGATGTGTCATAAACGATCGCGCGACTTCGCAGACTAAAGCCGCGATTTCAAAAACAATTTTTCTTCTTCGTACAATTTAACTATAAGCTGTCATATTTCGAAAAAAAAATTCTCAGGAACAACAGCGACAAAAGGGACCTTCATTTTTTTACTTACTGCAAATTTTTCTATTTGAAAAAAAAAAATGCCAAAATACAGGGCCCATTTCTGGGCTTTGTATTTTAAACAAACATATTTTTGCAACAAAGAACATAGATATACTACTTATCTTCAAAAAGTTTTAATTATACTTGGTTCTGCCACAAGTTTTGTTACCAAAATCATCACCTTTTAGAACAGGCTCCTAAACGGTTGAGCTATTTTGTTTTTTTTTGTGAGGAGGAAGCATAAAAAGCCAAACCCCATCAGTGCGGGACTTTAACCCGAACTAAACGTCCTACCATCTAAGTATCCATCCCCCCGGTACTGCGGCCAGGTTGTTTTAAAATAAAAATAAAAAATTACCTTGGTCGGGTCCGTTTTTACCCACCCGTCATATTACGGTTCCCCTAAGCCTCTTACCTTTCCGCCCTGCCTCTTCGGCTCTTGTGGGGTATCTCCACAATGGGTTTAGTAACTGCATTCCAAGCAGTTCGACATGTCAACTAGGTTGTCTGGGTCGCAGTGGACCGAAAGTAAACAATGCTATACTGGATCTGTTTTCTTCAAAAAGCGGGCAAAAAAAATGTGACGCGCTCCGCGTCTCTCACCACTTGACACCTTGGGCATAGAAAAGAGTCATCCAGGCCGAAGCGGTGGCCTGTGAGAAACTGCGTTATGTGGAAGTTTACTGCAGCATTTCTCCGTGCATGGGATCAGTGTGAAAGGCCACCTTCCTTTGGAGGAATTTTCCCATCTTTGTTGCCATTTTTGAAAAGATATAGCATTTTCTTGCTTGATTACAATCGCTTTATCAGTTTTGTTCTGCGCTTTACGCTGAAGAACTCTCGCTCTATCTTCAGTTATTCAGTAGTTAGGTCGATAGGTGGTGTCATGCCTGCGATAACTAGTGCTGATTCGTCTGATGTAGTCTTGTAATCGCATGTGCCTCAAAGCACAGAGCCTGTGGAGCGCCTCATAAAGACGATGGAGGGATTTGACCAGCATAGATTCTGCCCAGACTGAATTTGCGTATTTGCAGCGCATACCTCTTGATTCGGACCATAATTTGTAATCGAGAAGATTTAAATCTGGGCTACGCGAGAGCCAATCTTTATCATAAATACATAAAAGCTGCAATATTTTGCGGCAATATTTCTTGGCTTGTCTTCGCTTTACATGCCGGTGCTATTAAACAAGGTTGTTTCAAAATTCTTCACCCTGCCTTCTAAGACATCTTGTTGGTATACTTATTCTCTAGTTTTGAGCTTCCTTCGTAAAAAATGCAAAGAAGTGGCGCCTTTATGGGATACTCCCCACTAAAACATAACGTATGCTGGATGATGGTCTCTCTGAACCCTTGGAATGTTCTAGCATCGACTTTATCATTTTGTTTGTTTGTAAAGAGAATACTTTCTTGACCGTTGTTTGCGTGCCACTGAAAAAGCTGCTTTCATCTTTCCAATCTTACTTGTTTTAACTGCGAACTTAAGAAATAATTTGCGAAAAGCTTTCATGTGGCGGTCATCACGGATTAGTTGTGAAATTGTTCTGGAAGACATATCCAGCTCTTTGGCCATGATTTGCAGCCACCTGGATTTCGACGAATTCGTTCCCGCACAGTTTTTATGGCTCCGCTCGTACGAGTGTTCGCTTCTGACCCTGTCCTCTACTTGAAAGGATTCTAAGAAAAAATCGATGATATGACAAACAAAAAATCTGACTCATGCTATTTCTTTAACTCAGCAATGCAATCAAAATTTCAAACAAAAACAAAACTGTTTTGCATTTATGTACATTGGAAAAGAACATTTTACCAAAAAAATAGAACAACGGCACTATTCAATTTAAAATTTCAAAGCCCAATGCTTTGACAATCTTGACATAGAACTTATGGCAGTACTAAGTAAATATCTTAAAGTCAAGTATTAAGTTTACAAGAGATTGACTCCGTCAAACGGGTGGTGAGGTTTCAGATAGGCGTCCTTCAGCACAGTTCCCAACCTCATCGAAAAGAGAAATCCAGGATATTGGGAACCCTACTACTCCAGAAGAGTATATAGGGTTAGTAAAAAAAATGTACTCAAGAAGATTGGAGAGAGTTAAGACAAATTACAAAGGGGCAAAACAGTAATCCTAAATTTAGTTACTGTATGAACTAAAAACGCGCGATTTCATTTATTAATTTGGCGCAAAATTTCGGTGGTTTTGCTGAAACGATTTTTTTTCGCAAGCAAGTACATTATCGCATACTGATCAAAATTACTATTGAGAAAAAAAAATTCATGAATATATAAATCAAAAGTGCGCAGGGTAGTAAAAAGTCTCATTTAATTGTTCAAAACCATGAGTATGTATTTAAAATGAAAATGATTATACTTTTTATTTCAAGTGTAAAATTGTACTTAAATTTTCTGAATTTATTCCATACACAGCCTAAGGTGACAAGTCAAACGCCAACGATTCTTCTTTGAAGCGAGTTGCCCCGTTGTAACTGTAATTTGCTAACAATTTTAAAATTTTGTGTAAATTTTCTGTTTGTAAATTATTTCTTGTTTGAGAGTCAATAACTGAATATTGGCTGTTTTTTTGTTGGTGAAAGCTGGTGCCCGGTTTGTTTAAACTCTCCATGTGAATGCCTAATTTTATGTTTTTATTACCCTTTCTGTCATTATGTGCTACTAACACTCTCAAAGTAAGTTAAATTTATAAATTAATTTTATACTTATTTTTTTGTGTTGCATGAATTTTCATCCTTTGAAAAAAATATAATTTCATAGATGTGCACTCAATCCTTTTCTTTCATTGCTATCCCTAAATTCCTTGTACTTACTGCTACTGCTGCACGTATATTAATTTTTGCTCTCTTATTTTTCTATTTTCTCCCCATCTTTTTCCAAAAACCAAACACCGAAAACCCAAACCTTTGGCCTTTCTTGCACATTTACAGCATTCACTATTTTATGAGCTGCAGCTGCCAAACTCCAAACGATGTAATAAAACTAACAACCCCACTACAGCGGGCACATCCTGGCGGCAACAACAATGGCACCAAGTGCTTACACAAGCCTTGAGTAACCATGCGCATCTCGGTGGCGGTGAATGTGGCGACGTTGACGATTGTGTTGACGTTGATTGCGCCGTCGATGTAGGCGGCAGTGCGCTCTCTCCCACAACCTTTGCTACCCGGCCCTTGCCACTCCAATTGGGTGCAAATCTGCAGCTGAAGAGCAAATGTAAAGACAACTATAGCTTCGTGCGTGCCTATGAGTTGGAGGAACAAAACAAATTGCACCAACAATATGAGGGCAAAATGAACTCATTGCTGCCAAAAGTTAGCATTCCGAGCTTTGATTATTACTACTCGAATGACTCCTTCCGCAGTTCAGATTGCGGCAGTGACAATTTATTAGTCACATTCGATTATGGCTTTAGCGACTCGCTGCTCGAAGAAGTATCTGCAGATGATTTTAGTGTTGAGAAAAAGCAGGCACGCACAGTTTATCCAATCAAGGAGGAAATGGAATATGCGCCGAGTGTTGAAGAGACCAATGTTTGGCGGCGGAAGCCAAAGAGTGTAAGCTGTTTGAAAAAATATGACGATGATGACTACAGCGATAGCTGGGAACAGCAGGAAGAGGAAGGGGAAGAGGAGGAGGGCACAGTACCCGATGACCATGAGGCGCAAATTTGGTTTAACACAGCGTTGACGCGTAGTCAAAATGAGCGCTTTGGTGCCGCATTCAAAGTACATTACATGCAACATCCGCTGTTGGTGGGGGATAATGAAGAAATGGAGGTGGAAGACGAAGAGCCGCGTGAATATAGTCTCAGCTCTTCGTTAGAAGATCGAAAAAACATTAGCGAGCGCAGTGCGAGTACCAATAGCGCCAACAGTTTCTACTACCGCAACTTGGCGCGGGAACAATGGGGTAGAGAGACAGCCGTCGATGCTGCGGCTAGTGTGGAGGAAATAAATAAAAATAAAGAGGGCGATGCTGAGAGTGGCGGAGAGGAATTTTTCGATAGTTTGAATTGAGCGTGATATGTATTCAGCACTATTTGTAGACCTATTTAATTTTTTTGTTTGATTTTTCTTTGTTTGTTTGTAAGTTTACGTAATCAGCGCAAAAGTTGCTTGATTTTTCCATAAAGCAATTCTGAGCTGTATTACTCTTGCACTAAATTCTTTACACTTCTCTCTTTTAACAAAGTGCTCGTTTGCTGGAAGAAAGTCATAATCCGGATTTTTTTTTTTTTTGAGTTAAGCATTCAGACATGGCTGCCAGCTCTTTTTTTATGACTTTTCCAATGCACTAAAGAATCAATTTAAATTACACTGACCTCTTTAAATTTTAAAGCTTCAAAGCTCTCCTCGCAAATTTCTGATTTTTTGGGTTATGACGTTCTTCCATTGAACGAGCGGTATGTTAACATATCAATATATTTTAAAGAAATCTAGGAAAATTATTAAAAACAGTTTATAAACTTTAGTTTTTCTTTTGGAAATTGATTTCTGAGAAATGTTTTTGCTTTGTTTGAAAAGCTTTTTATCATATTTTTCAGAAAACAAAAGTTTTTTAGAGAAACAAATTGTTTGCATGAGAAACATTTTTTGCTAAAAGCTTTCTTAAAAATTTTTGTTAAAAAAAATAAAAAAATATTTTCTTTCAAAAACAGTATTTTCAGTGTAAGAATTGTTTGTCTAAAAATATTTTTTTTTTCTAAAAGTTTCTGAAAAAAGTTTTTTGGAAAAAGTATTTTCAGTGAAAAATATTTTTGGTCATAAAAAAACTTTTTTGCCAGAAAAAATATGGTTTGTCTGAAAAAAGTTTTCCACTTTTTTATGAAAAGTAAACCTTAATTTGAAGTATTTCTTTGATTTTTTCTTATACATATGTACATATGTATTTTATAAATATATATATTTTTGATTTGATTTAGAAACTTGATATGTTTTGGAGAGGAGAAAGAAAAATTTAACACTGCTCACATTATTTTATATACAGCCACAGTAGAGGAGAATATTTTTCTCTGAGCGTAGATCCGTTTTGTTATTGCCATAACAAATATTATTTGGTATAATCGCCACTAACATTTTTTGGTTCTTAGTTCTATTTATTATTGTTTTTTTTCTACCTTAACACCTTTACTTACAAACACTAGTGCTTACATAATATATAGTAGATAAATAAAAAAAGATTTCAATATTTGTGAATTTGAAGAATTTTGAAATATGTAATGTATAATTAAATATAGGTTCGATCAAGGCACATTAACAAGGTAGTCTTAGCAGGGCGGCAATTTTGATTTTTTTTATTTCGTGCATAATCTGAATTGTCAAACTGTGTACATTCATATACACATTCACATACACATACCTTGGCTTGCTGCTTTTTGATTGGTCGAACGTGTTTACATTTCTTTCTGTTTTGACATTCTAGATTGATTTTACTCTACTG
>JAPVRG010248862.1:1616-16483 GCA_029783565.1 Rhagoletis cerasi
GCTTTTTTATCAAAAATAATACTACATTTTTAAAAAGTCATTGCTTGTTTATTACTTGGGCCCTTGAAAATGTTCGGTTCGGCTTCGGCCGAAATTGGCCGAAGTTCGGTTCGGTTCGGTTCGGTTCGGCCTTAAAAATCGACGTTCCGTCGTTCTCTAAAATTAACTAACACGCATCCCTCGTATTAATATGTACATGAAATGTTTGCGGAAACGTGCGAGATTTGCTTTACGGTCATAAACAAAACGACCCACGTCTTACTTATGTACACACTTATGCACATAGGTATACCCAGCGTTGTGACAGAAGCGGTCTTAAAGCTTAGACAGACGGCAATGTTGATCGAGATTCACGGCGCAGTTAATCTGATCAAAATTGTACCCTGACAGACAGCAGTATTGCGTGTTAAGCGAGCCGCAAGGTCGCGGGTTCGAATCACACAGCCAGCAAACATAATGTTTACCTATTTTTTGCTCTTTCAATTATTACCTTAATTTTTTTTAAATGTGATTATAGTTGCTGTGACCTTTTTAATTAAAATTGAACTATAAAAATTTTTATTAACTTAAAATAATTATGTGAAATAGCAAACAAACAAAAAAAAATTAAAGTAAAATAAAATAAGATATAATAAAATAATTTACATAATGGGGCGCATTATTGTTTTCGTACGAATAGAAAATTTGAAATTTTCCTATAACTTTCTATACAAAAATTTAAAATTCTCGATTCGTACGAGAACAAGAATCCGGCTCAATAAAAAATAAAAATTAAAATAAAAAATAAAAAGTATTTTTAAGAACAGCTCGCAGTGGGGATCGAACCCGGTTGTAGTACTGAGTTGTACGAGTAGTACACAATTCTTATCACTCGGCTACCGCGGATGCAAAAATCACTTGCTTTGCTCATTTGTTTGCTTTGTATATTTTTGGCCGTTTTGACCAGTGTTGTCATCGAATTTTCCCTTGATCCGAATTAAATTTGGGAAATAATTCTAGAACTTTATCCGGATAAACTGCAGTTAATTGCCGAGATAATTTCGAATTAACGAGTTGATCGGGATCAACGCTGCCATCTGTACATGCTTTTAGCTGAGGTACGCATGCTTGATAGTTTGCTGTTAATAAAATACGAAAATATTGCAACATCAAGTTAATACACCCGAAATAAATAAATGCATAAATAAGTGAAAGTAAAATGACGAACAAACAGACAGAGTAAATGCAAATGTACGAGTGCGAATTGCTAGCTGAATGGATGAGCGTGTAAATTGCCAGAAAAATGGAAGGGTAGACAAAGCGACATGGCTGACAAGCCCTGTTGACTTCTCATATTTGGGTTGAGTAATATTTAAATGGAATGTAATGAATAAGCGAAAAAAATGTGTGGAAATACATAGTTTTTATATGTATGTACACATGTAGATGTCTTCGAATGCAAATATTTAATAAACATTACACTGGTCTACAGTGGTTTTGGTGCCAAGGAGCTATAATTCTCTTTTATCTTAGGATCTTGTCCTGATTACATAAATAGATAAAAACTCTATTTCCTACATGTAGTTTTCTAGATTTTGGATTGCCACCTGTTTCAAAAAAAATTCAACTTGAACTAAGGGAATTATATATATAATTGAAATATATGTATATATATAAATGAATAAGGGTTACCACCTGTTTAACCCTGGAAGGTCATAGTTCGTCGTTTCGTCGACGCGAGTTTTTATTTTGCCGTTATCGCTTTTTTCCTTTGTTTGTTTAGAGCTAATATTTCGTACAGTGCTAGTCGGTGTTGTGCTGTTGATGTGTGCGATTGCTCAGCTTCATGCGCTTCGTGCAAGTATATATTTTTTAAATGTGCGTAGTCGAAACGAAGAAGGATGAACTTTGTGTATACACATATATGTATATATAAGTTTTACGTTTTTCTATGATAATGAGCTGACACTTCTCTCATATAAACCAAAGCCGAGCAAAATAATTTATTTATTATCATCTTGTAATGAAGAATGAACAGTTGGTGCCAAGTCAAACAAATCGTAAAAGATCGAATTCTATAACAAAACAAAATCAGGCGTTGACCAAATGTGTAATGTCATGAGCTATTCACGCAAAAGAAATACATAGCCATTGTGCAAATTTTTTGGCTTTTATAAACAGCTATATTATTTTTATATTTCAAATAAATAAAAAACCTCTCAGTCGCCCAGCATTTGACACATAGACTTGAAGTAGCAATATTGTCTACGTCGCTGCGATCGAATATTGAAAATTTTATTGCTGTTGATAAGAATACCGAAGAGTGTAATCGCGAAAAAAATTTTGCGCAATTTGTCACCCTGCTAAGCGACGAATGACAAAATAGAGCTTTGTGCTTCTTGCACAAAATGAAAACTGTCGTACCTGAAAATTTCTTCCATTTTTAGTTTATAGTATTATTTTTAAGAAAAAAACACTTTAAATAAATTATATGTACTTTAAGTTATTTATTTTTATGTTTTCTAATTAATGTTTTGTACAAAAAGCCAAATGAATCAGAGCTCTGAAATTTCCATTTATAATTAAAAGACTAAAGAAAACCCACTTAATATGGTTTTATTTTGAAAAAAAAAAAAAAAAAATTATGTGAAAATAATAATTTTTGTGGGTTAATTTAATAACGCCTTTTAGAAATGCCGTCGTCGAATCGACGAAGGATGACCTTTGCGTTATAAAAATAACGATGACCTTCCAGGGTTAAAAATTCAAGCTCAACTTGAAATAAGGTAATCAAGTAATTGAAATATGATTAACAATATGGGTGTCAGACAAAATAGGTCGAGTTCTATTAAAATATACACAAGTTATATGAAATATTAAAATATGAGTGTCAGAGTTGCCACCTGTTTAAAAACTTAATTCAATTTAAACTATTTAGTCAGTTAAATGAATCATGAATCAAATCTTATGCTCGGAACACTTTGACGACAGCAAGCGACAGGCAGCATCTGCCAAACTTTAAATAGTACACACGTTCTTATGCACACAATTATTTTGACGACAGCACGACGTCTTGGCTGCGAGACTGCAATTTTAGACGTCGCCATATTAGATCCATTTCTATTTTTTGAGCGCAGATAAGGTTCTTCCACTGCTTTTATGTAAAACTGATACAAATTCATAATGTCGCTGTCGCGTTCCAAAAATTCATGTTGCCATCGACAAAGCGCTGCTGGCAGCTGTAGCCCGTGGCCCGTCGTTTTCAATGTGTTCCAACTCTTAACTACACGTGGGCGGGTTGTCACCTGTTTAAAAAGTTGTGCATTCTCGGCAACCAGAGATTCTGGAGGAAATTTATGTATTATTTTAGTTATAGTTTAAGATTTATATTTGTGGTGTTTGCTGGGACACACATGTGGTATAGAAACTATAATTTCAATATTGTAGTTTGCCGTTGCTTAGCAACAACTACAATGATTCGTAATATGCAGGTGACACACGTGTGGTATAGATCGTGGTATTGATATTATACTACGATGTGTGTCTCTAGCATAACACTTGCTTTGAATTGTATGTGGTTTTCAGAGCAAATTTATAACTTTAGCCGAGTTATACTTTACATCTGAAAAGGGGGATCATGAGCTTATGGAACAATGGTCATAAATTGTATGTATATTCTTGACGAGGAACATAACGCACCAACTTTACTCATTCTATAACTTTTATCTTGTTTTCGATAGCAAAAAATATGTTAATCCAATATTTATTTTTATAAAAACTAAAATTAATGTAGATAAGTATCGAAGTCAATATATTCGACCTGGCCTATTACAGCACAGCGAATTTGATTAAAAGCATAAACTCCGAATTCATTATCTACATACATACTTACATTTGTACATTTCTTCAGTGACAGACAGCACATTCACTCCAACGACAGTGGAAAATACATAATTCGATCGCTATTTTCAATTACATAATAACAGAAACTAGCGCGGACACGCAACAATACAATAACAACAAAACCAATGAAATAAGGCTGCGATAACAAACAACTTTCGAATACGAGTAAGAGAGAAACATCAAAAAAGACGATTAATGAAATACGTAAAAGTTAAAATAATAATAATATAAGTTAGCAACACGGAAAAGATAAATAAATAAAACCCCAAAAAGTGATGAGTAGCGAAATAATATAACAAAACAAAGAAAACGAGTTTTCGTGGGCAGCAAATTACCATGGAGTAACTAGTGGGCAAAGTATTCGCACATTTCTCTTGCATTTGGGAGCGAAGCTAAGGAGAATGCAAAGCAGTTAGTAAAGAGAAATGCTGCACATAGAAGACGAAAGAGTTTTAGCTTAACTTGCTTTTGGCTATAAAAACGGCGACGAATAGTTATAAGCGAAATGAAAGAAAAGTGTAAGTAATGGGAAAAGTAATAAATTTTACTAAAGCGTAAATGAAAAACTCGGCATGCACTTGAACTTGTTGCGGCTGTGCGTTGAATTGAATGGTGTACGCAGGCGCAAATATTTGAGCAAAATTTACCTTATTTGTTTGCTTGCTTGTGAGCGAGCTTTTTATTTGAGATGTTTTTTAATTATATGCTATGTATGTAATTTTAAATGGCAATTGCCCTAATGGGAACAAATTGGAAACGTTTTCCAGTTACAGTTACACCATAGGAGGGGCAGTATTACGAGCAAACTGCAAACTCTGCAGGAGTATAACTCCGTGCGACAAAAAGCAAAAGATTTCAAAACACATGGAACAATCATTATACTCACGAAACTAGGGGCCAAATATAGTAAACCTGTGTTGTTAGTTTTCCGCTCTGACGTCAGGATTTTTTAAAGGACTTTGAAATTTAATTTGAAAAATAATTTAAAAAATTCAGTGCAATATGGAATAAGAATATGGCTACCAAATTAAAGAAAAAATTCTGTCTAGAAGTTGCATTTACAAGGAAAACAAGTGGGTCCCTTAAGTACCTGTGAGAGTTTGGTGTTCAGTGTAGGTTTGTCCAACGCACAATGGCTTGGTATAAGAAAACTCTCTGCGTCAGGATACCAAAGAAATCTTGTCAAGAAAGCACCGAGAGAACTGCAGCTTTGGTGAAGATCGTTCGTGAGCGAATACGGAGATTTCGGGAAGGCAACTGACCGGCGACCATAGAACGAGCCGTAAACCTGCCACACCCCTGATAGAAAAAAACTTGAAGATTAGACCATATAAAAAAAAATGGATTCATGGACCCACAGGATTGCAAAAGAAAATATGTCCAGAGGAAGTCCTTTACTCGTTCGGCGGCACGCTAATTGTTTTCCCATGAGAACTTTTTCGTATTGCAATCAAACCTTAACCCACGGAAAAATTTTACATTACAGTACTGTCTTGGACGTTACAAATGCGGCTCTTAGTGTTTTTCTCAAACTGGCCAATGAGGGCCTCAGCATAAATCTTTAAAAGGCTAACCTTGCACCGTTAGGTTGGTTCTGTAGCTCTTGAAGAGACACTGCTTGAATACTCCAATGAGGCCAAGTATTTAAGTATTACGCTAAGAAGCTTTTTTGGATCTATCTTTTGCCGGACAAAACTTCCAGGATATTTAGAAAGAATTGATAATTTTTGGTGGTGGTGTCGTGGTGGACACCGCAGGAGCTCTGAGCTGGAACACACTCCGGCTGGTTAAGTATCGTGTCTATCTTGTTTGTTGTAGTATTTTTGTGTCACTGCCTTTTGTTTCTCTCCCTGTGTTATCCCATCCTTCTAGCGTCCCGCACCCAGAGCCCAGTCACTTGGCGGGTTAAAGTTGTCCCTGGCAGCTCAGGGACTGTGCGAGTGGGTTCGTAACCTTTTGGTTGGACCTCACCTCGGGTGCACCACAAAACGTTTGTTTGTTGTTGTAGTTTCGTTGAATTTGCGTTGAAACTTACTTCTTGATTTTATTCGTTAGTTATTGTGTAGAAGTTGACCCACCCCCAAACCCCTTCTTTTGGAGCAGTTGGTAACCCCACCGTCTTCAGTGGGTTTAGCCGGCTGCATTTGTGTGTTTCTATTGTCACCATTAGTGTTGTAACTTTGTTTAGTTGCGGGATTAGGGTTTCGGGATTAGTGACCCCGAAGTGTTATTAAATAAGGTGGTGACACAACGAGCGCAAAGAAGTTTCACTTCAAAAACATACGCCCATAGTCACAGTCGAGATAAAGTTGACAGACATCTCATTGAAAATTAAGTAAAAAAAAATGCTACTAACTTTATAGTAGACTTTATCTTAACTGTGAATACAAGACATTGTTGTGAAATTCATTAAAGCTGCATTTGCAACTACAAGTATATGGCAAAGTAGTAAGCTAAGAGGAGTGAAACCCGCGGGTAAAAGCTAGTAATTAAATAAAAGCAACATATGTATCAATTCGTTTCCTTTTACTTCAACTAGGCCGAACTTGGCAGTAAGCCGAAAACTAGAAGTCCAAATTTTTATTCGATTGACATTTGTTTTGTTTAATGTTAAAAAACTAGGACAAAAATATAATATCATATTTCATATCAAATCTTTTCATTTCATTTAATTTTATTAAGTCAATGGTTACAAACCCTTACTGACTAGATTAACAGATTAACAGAGTTACTTAATAATAATTTAACAGATAAATTAAAGATATGGTTAATTTGCTAAGTAATAAGACTCAATGCGTGACTTGAACAAAGACCTTGGCATCGCAAAATCAAGATCAGTAGTTCTAGAAAGCCGATTAAACTCGTCAGCCCTCTTATAAGAGGGGCAAATATACAGTAGTTCGATCTTAACACTTCAGTATGAAATAGGTTGTGAGAGCGAGAGTTTTGGAGAGCCCAATCAGTAAGAGCGTTCAAATCTTCCTGCAACAATAATGTATCCGATAAACAGGAGATTTGGCGGAAGAGTTTCAAGTCGTCTACATAGAGTAAGTATTTAGAATGTTTAAATCGTAGACAAAAGTCATCTATAAAGAGGATAAATAGAATAGGACCAAGGAGGCTGCCTTGGGACACACCAGAAGTTGCCACAAATGTATAGGATTTAGTATTCTCAACTTCAATAAATGAGGTTCTGTTTGACATATATGATTTAAGCCATGATAGAAAAGTTGAATGAAACCCCAAATTTTCGAGCTTAAACAAAAGTATTTTATGTGAGACCCTTTCAAACGCTTTCGAAAAATCGGTGAAAATAGTGTCAACTTGACACCCACTTTTGAACGCGGAAACACAAAACTGAGAAGAAACAGCTAGATTTGTGACCGAAGAACGTCCACCAATAAACCCATGCTGGCATGGATCAATTATTCCTTTAATAGCGAAAGCTAGCTTATCTTTAACTACTTTCTCAAAGAGTTTGGAGCATGTCGGCAATTTAGATATTAGCCTATAGTTTGATACTTCATTCTTATTACCAGACTTAAAAATTGGAGTGACAGATGCCACCTTCCAATGGTCAATCAAGATGCCAGTAGATAGCGAAATATTGAATATATGGCTTAAGGGTAAACACAAAGGAAAGGCACACTTTTTAATTAAAAAGGAAGACAACCCATCAATGTGCTTCTTCAAGGAAGACTGTTAGGAGGAGATTCCATTAATGATATCTAATTCAGTTATAGACAGTGCCCCAAAATCTAGGGATTTGGGTGCATCAATACAAAAAGTATTAGCATAATTTTCAGAGTCAACAACGAAATTGGATTAAAAAAAATCAGCAAAAAGATTTACCGAGTCAACCAAACTCTCTGAACAAGTGCCATTAAGCTTCACATAGGTTGGAATATTAGAACAGCCTCTTTTCGAACGAACATAATTCCAGAAAAATTTTGGATTTGCTTTTAACTTTTCCTCATATCGAGAAATATATTTATTGTATAGGAGTTTGTCAAGAACATTGAATTTAGTCACATAATATGTATATTTATCTTTATAGGAGATATTGTTGGTAGCTTTATATAATTAAAAATATTTGTTCCTTTGATTTTTCAATTTTTTTAACTTCGTGGTGTACCAGGGAAGTTTGTGAATTTTAACCGGGAGCAAAGACAGATTTCTACTAAATATTTCAAACAACTTAAATAGAAATGAATCGAAACATTCCGCGACATTTTTAGAATAGAAAACTGACTTCCAATCAACTTCAAATATTTCTGAGTTAAGAGAGTCGAAATTAGCATACTTGATATTATAAGACCGAACAGTCTGATTAATATCTACCTTGGACACTAGGTCAAAAAATTCTAATGATAAAGATAAAGGTACATGATGCATATCTGATTTACAAATAGGAAAATAACACTCAGTCAGATGAGAGATTAAATTGTCATCAATAAAGATAAGATCTAAAATGTTAGTTAGCTTGTCTACAAATGAATTAATCTCACTAAAGTGTAAGCTAAAAAGACTATATAAAAGGTTAATTTCATGAGCATAATTGCAAAACTGTATTTGACTGAATACCTTCATTTTAAGATGTTTTAGAGTATTTCTTAGTTGGCTGCAGAAAAAAATTGTTTATTATAGCACTTTTCAAAATTTAACTTTCGCTTAGAAAAAGGGGATATTTGAGATATTTGCTAAGTTGTGAAAAGGATCTCGGTTAAATCAGGACATAATATGTCAGATGCTTTTAACTCTGTATTGGGAAGATGCTATTTAACCTAGGAGATTTGAAGGGCTATAATATCTTACCACGACAACTTCGGTTCCCGTTCTATGCTAAAACCAAATGCCACATACCATAGGGCTTTTAGGTGTAGCTGGAGGAGAATGGGCACTTTGACGTGGATCATATCTAACAAAGATAATATGGCTATTCTACTATTCAACGCAAAATTTTTGTTCCTGTACAATTATTTAAATGACAAATAGTGAAACCAGTTAAAATTCTTTGTTTACACTGAAGCCGGTGAAAGGATCCTTCGACACCACGCGGGTCCATGAATACAATGGGATGGTCAGATGCAAAAGGACCTGTCTGCACTAAGGATAAACAAGAACAAGGGAAGAAGAACTGATTAACGCTTTTTAACAACCAGTCAAAAATAAAATATCAAACGCTGAACACTTTTCCGATATGAATATTCAACACCTAAATATGTATACATACATGTGTACACACATATGTTTGTATTTACTCGTATTTGCGAATTTTCACTTTCAGCAAACAAATCAGTTGATGCCATTTTTTGTGGTTGCAAATACTTTTATTTATTTTATTTGCTTTATCTTTATATACATATTTTTGCAAAGGCCAACAGCTGAGCCTACCGCTCAATATGGCTTTTTCAAAAGATGGCGAATACAGTTTTTTCATTTAACAAGCGACATCATGGACTGAATACTTTCACTGCTTTAGCACTGAGTATGCAGATTTTTTTTTATTTATTTTTTTTTCTGTTAACACTTTTTCTGCAGCCACATATGTATGTACGTATGTGTATAGGTATATGTACATAGGTATGTATGTAATTTGAATGCATACTTCATGCATTTGGTCAACTATTTTTGACGGCATTTTATTGAATTTGGAATTTTCTTCATGCCTACCCCAACACTCATTCATTAAAGACCATCCAAGGCAGACGGTATATATCGTATTTTCAAACGCTTACTAAATTGTCTAATCACTTGTAAACTCACCTTCATTTTGTTAGATTTGTTATTTATCTCTTTTTCAGCTTCCAGTTAGAAAAAAGTGATCTTCGATCCACAGCCACTATCAAATGTTTTATCCTAAAAAGGGCAATCCTTTTCGCAGCAAGTTGGCTTGATCGGTGCAAATACGTCACTTGAAGTTATGCGTCGAGCGCGGGCCAAGCAACAAACACAATGAAAAAAATAATAAAACAAAATAAAAAACCAAACTGAATGCCGTAATGAAATGTACGCTGCAACTGTTTAGCACCGTCGACGTGCGCTGCGTCCGGTAACAAAATCACTTTTACTTGTAGCCGTTCGAATCGATTGAATGTCGACCGAAACCGCCGTCCAAATAAGCTGCAATATTTGTAATAGTGGCTGATTGGTATGCTGTTTGTTGTTGTCGGGTTTGTTGTTGGTGTTACAAATTAACGTTTCATTGTTTTTATTACTATTCACTGGAAGTGCGTTTCTTTTAATATTCGTTTTTTCACTGTTTTCGTTTCTTCCGCCGCTTTGCTTTGCGCTTCTCTACGTTTCACTCAACTTTCTTTCTACACACAAATTTTGTGGCTTGTTTTTGTTTTTTTTGTTTTCGTACTCAATGCTACTTCGATATTTCGCAATGGCAACACTTTTTATAACATCACTTTTTTAAAGTGGAAGACTTTTTACACTCTTCTTCTTGCTGGGTGGCCTTTTAACTGCACACTGAAAACCGCGCGTTCACGAACTGTATTTTTTTTACTACTCACAGCTGCTGTTGCCGCTTTCTACATATAAGCTGTTGCTGCCTCGGCGTTTTCAACTAATCTGTCGTTCGCGTTTGCCGCGCCTGTGACTTTTAAAGTAAATGTTGCGTCTTTAGCCGGCAATGATTACCTTCAACTCGCTCTCTTTGGGTGATTTTCAAATTTGTGGCACTCAAGCAGTAAAATTTTTCTGCGCTTGTTGCACGGCAGGGTACAAAAATTTTGCGTATTGCCTCTCTGCGGCTCAGTCTTACTCTCTCACTCCCAATGTAATTTGCACCCAAATAAATTACTCCTAACTTTAGTGTGGTTGCTCGTATTATTTAATTATTTTTTGCTTAAAAACAATTTGTTTTTCGTTTGTAAATTTTGCGTTGACTTTATTTCCTTGACGCGCCACAAGTGGGTTGATTGTGTTAGATGTACATTTGATATCAAAATGTTGCAATAGTTTAATGGCTTATATGTATATGTATGTGTTGTTGTTCATAAATGCTACGCACGCTGTATTTATTGTTTTATATTTTACTGCAATTGTTGCGCTTGTAGCTAGCCGACATATTGGCCTGTGAAATTGATACTTAAACAATTTGGGCTCAGTGCAACGCATTAAGGTCGACAGCGGAAATAAAACAAAAGACTTAAGACACAAACCCGCTGCTGGTTTGGTGCATTTGGAGGCAAGTGCTCGGTTAGGGTGGCTGATTTTTATAGCCACAGCAATAACTTTTTTGGCAAGCGTAAGTGATTGGACTATAACATCAAGTAGTTAGAGTAGTTAAAAACATCTCTAAAATTAAGGAAGTGCTTTGCTGGAAATGTATCTATGTACGTACAAAAAAAGTATTGATGGCTGCGAAGTAACGGGCCGATTGTTTTCAAACTTTAACACAAGATGTCGTTATCATAAATGTATGTTGCGGTGTTATTTTTGTGATCTTAGAGTACCATAAGAATTTGTTGCCGAACAGTGTAAATATCTATTTATAGGAAGAAATAAGCGATGCTGGTATCAAATTAAAGAGTTTTGTTAATACTTCACTGCTAATAAGATTTTTAAATAACAAAATCGCTGTTCCTCCCAGCAAAATATATGCAAATAGCAAAACCAGCTTAAGTTCATGAAGCATTTTAGTGCTTAAATACTGGCTTCATTGATTTGATTGACAAGTTTAAATTTCCTATGGAAGTAACGAAAACCATATTTAAGTAAATTATCGCTACTTTAGGCATACTGTGAGCCAGGGGCGGGTGAAGAAAAAAATCTTGCAACAATAAGCGCATAAAGTTGGTGGATGCAAGAGCAACCTTTTCAGTTTAAAATCATTCTGAATGAAAATACATATAAATACGTATTATTCAATCTTACTTACATATATTTCAATTTTGAAAGTTTGTATGATTAGATATTTGTTATGCAATCACGCAAAAACGGTGCATAGATAGCACATAATCCGGATTAAAATATAGTATACTTTTTTAGTAGGTGCACCAGGGTCCGATCTATTGGAAAAAATTATACTTATTGTGCGATTTATGGTACACATATTGCGGATATAAAGAGGAATACAGCTACAAAAATGGACGCGATACGCGTTACCAAAGTTTCATGCTATATTTTCCCCTAATCTATTTGTTTATAGAAAAAGGCAATTGGACCAATAGGAACCATTTTCTCCCGTGTTTTCTAACCAAATTGAATGACTGTTTTGTGTACAGTTCCAAAGGTGTTTAAAAAAATATTTTTATGTTCAAAATTAACTTCCGGAAAAATCCTGGACCCGGAAAACTCCGATCCAAGTGGGGATTTTATGGCGGCAATAAATGCCTTTAACTTTAAATGTGTAGATAATTTCTAGGGCATTAAAAAATTTTTCATACATTTCTGCTAATTCAGAACTCAGACATACATTTTTGGCTGTATAATAACTGACTATCTTACTTATGTTATACGAGTAAATGTGAAAGTTTGAGTATTTGGATGTTTGCTACACAATCATTCAAAAACGACTAAACCGAATGGAATGACATTTGATACGCAGATAACTCATTGCCTGAGTTAATATATAGTGTACTCTTTATATTCTTTTTGGTTGTGGTAGTATCCGACTGGGTGGGTTAATGATGTATTTTGGAAAATTTCCGGCGTTGTGCCATCTTCAGAGTCATTTTTCGTTCTGAGAACGATAGATGTTCCTTCAGACTTTTGGTTCTACACCCACTTCCAAATGCAGTTGTTTAAACAATGCATCGACAATTTCAGGCCGAGTTCACTCTACTATAGTAATACTTTCTGACATAATTTAAATTCTAAAAATATCCAATCTTTAAAACATTAAAATCCTGACAGAAGTATTTTTTTTTATAATGTAAACCTCTTAGACATAAAAAAATTAAAAATTGCGTATAAAAACTGATGTCCAAACTACGGTGCACAGTAGTCAATAAATGGAATTTGATGTTCATAATTCACTGAAGCCTTCATTTCTCAACTAATTTGATCAAATTTTTTTTAAATTAAAGCTTATAAAATTTGCAAGAGACTAGTTGAGCCCGATTTTTGATTTTTTATTTGTTTACATTAAATTTTTTAGTGCAAAATGCAGAAAATGTGGCAGTTTTGAAAAAGATCGATTCTCCTGTTCCAGTTAATAAATTTTAAACAGCAAAAACTAGTTTAAAACAACTGCAGGAATCCCCCAAACCAAAAAAAAATTTCACAAGAAAAATTATAATTATGATTTTTTTTTTAAATTCACCAAAATAATAAAAAAATGTAGAGTTTTCAGAAAAATGTTAGATATGCAGTTTCATAGACCATTAAATTTTAGTATAATAAAGTGCAAGTTTCAAATACCTAAGAGTTGGCGTTGATTTTTAATAATTTTTTTTTGCTTTTAATTCCCATTTAGCATGCAGATGTGCTCGAAATGCTAGCGAAAAAAATTATTAAAAATCAACGCCAACTCTTAGCCACTTGAAACCTGCACTTTATTGTACTAAAATTTGACGGACTATAAAACTGAATATCCAAAATTTTTCTGAAAACTAAAAATTTATTTTTTTATTTTGGTGAAAACTTTTTTTAAAACATTTCAAATTTTTCTTGTGCAATTTTTTTTCGTTTTGGGGGAACTCTACAATGGTTTTAAACTAGTTTTTATTGTGTAACTTTTATTAACTAGAATAGAAAAATCGATCTTCAAAATTGCCACTTTTTCTGCATTTTGCACAAAAAAATTTTATGTAAACAAATAAAACATCAAAAATCAAGCTCCTTTGCAAATTTTATAGGCTTTCATTTAAAAACAAATTGATCAAATCGGTTGAGAAATGAAGGCTCCAGTGAATTATGGACATTCAATTCCTTTTATTGACCACTGTGCAGTGGCGGCTTGTGGCAGGTGGTTTTAACCAAGGTGGATGGGAAAAACTTCAATATATATGAAAAAGAAAATTAGACCTCTCATCTTGACCACTCTCGTAACTATTTTCATAATTTATGATAATGAGTAAACACAAAAAAATCAAACCGTGGATAGCTATGTTTTACGTCAGTTTTTAGATAGCGTGACAATGAAAAAGATGCTCTAGATTACGATGTCCGTGAACGGATGTTTTAAAACTGTTACATTTTGGAAGACAATAGCACAATTTTAACAACGACGAAAACTCTAATTTGCGAAATGTTTAGAGCGAATTGCTAGGAACAGTTACTTCGATCTCCTGTCACACTAAATGCCTAAAGAGAATCGACTTGTTGTCTCATAACTATATGCAGTACAGCCTTCTTGACAATATTTTATGGATATGCATACCAATTCACCAAATTTTTTTAGACTTTCGGCCAGCTTTTTCGAAACATTGGCCACTGTGCGCCGCAAAGCAAGCGGGTATAGGGTAGTAAATACATAAATTTTTGGTGAGTAAAAAATGGCTTTGTAAAATTGACAAGGAAAAATATCTTTTGAAAAATTGATATAAAATTAGAACTGAAACAAATAAACAACAACTATGGAATTTAAAAAATGGAAATAAAAATTGTACAGTAAAAAGTATACATGTGTACAGCTTGATTTATATGTACCTATGCGCTTATGCCAGCTTTTTTACATAAATTCAGTTGTTGTAAAACTGTTACCATTGAATAGCTGTTATCTATTTTGTCGTCCATAAAATGATGTACAGTTTTTACATATGAACAAATACGTATGTCCAGTTTAAATTGACAAAAAATATGTGTCTTATTTGTACATAACCAAAAATTTGTGTCCAGTTTTTAAATGACCACGAGTGGTGCCTATGCTGACGATGTAGCGCTGTTAACAAAAGGAAAATATCTGTAAACACTGTTCGGTTACCTGAACTTGGTTGAAAACTGGGCTTTTAGCTGCGGGCTGGGTGTGAACCCTAGCAAAACGGAGCTCGTCCTTTTTACTAGGAGGTGTAAGTTTGCTTGTAAGAATT
>JAPVRG010248872.1:0-11354 GCA_029783565.1 Rhagoletis cerasi
AATTATTTGTAGTACATTTATGTTAATTATGTTCTTTTTTTTGTTCATAGTTACTTGTAGGCTTAAATGTTTAATATGTTTAATTCTCAAATATCAAATATCAAACAACCTGAAAATGAAATTTTTTATTAATCTCTATTAAATTACTGAAACTAATCAAAACTAATCAAGAAATCTAATCAATTTTTTTTTTGATTAGTTTTGATTAGAATTGCTAATCGTCCCTAATCGTGATTAGATTTTTGATTAGCACTAATTCTAATCAATTAGAATTAGTTAAAAATGATCAACTAATCATAACTAATTGATTAGTTTGCAAAATAAGAACATCTAATCGATTAGCTAATCATTAGGTCTTCTAATCATTAGTACCCAGCTATGCTTTGTATGGAAGAAAATGCTTAACACCGCCAGCAAGAAAAATTGTCAAAAATCAACGCGAATTTTAAGACACCTTAAATTTGTACTTTATAATACTAAAATTAAATGGGCTATAAAACTGCATACTCAAAAGTTTCAATTCTGATCAGTTTAAAAATTTTATACAATTTATTGGAAATTAGTTGATACATGTTTCTGATTTTCGTACAAAGCTTGAAAATTGGATTTATGTACAACTGGCCAAAATGTTGCACTGCTATTTTTTGTGGGCCAGTGTATATCGCCAGCCTCCAATTAATATTTGCCAAGTCCCTTATTTTAAATTTCAAATATTTTATACAACTGTAAATAAAATTTTTGCGTGGTCAAAGCAAAAAAAACACCAAACTTATCGTTAGAATCCAATTTAAATAAAGTATATTTTTATGCAAGTATTATATACGAACAATATAAAAAAAAAGGAAATAAAGCAAGCAAAACATTAGAAAATTTAAGTTCAACTACAGCTACAGTAAAAATGGTTCAAAGTAAAATCATTAGTTCTAAAGAATTTTCTGTAGTTAACTAATGATTTAACTATACTTTCAAATAGATAAGTTAGTGGTCATAAGTAAATTTTTTTATGAACTATAGTTCAGTATGAACAATGTAAATGAAAACCACAAAATTCACAGTTCTAAGCTTTGTATTTTGTGGGCGATTTTCATTAAATTTTAATAGTCCTAACCATAAAAATTAGGTAGCTTTAAAAAAGGTTTATAAATTTAAAAGTGTATGGAAACGTCAATTTATAAAGCTTTCAAACCAGCTTTATTTTTTATGAATAAGGCCATAAAAGTTTGATAAAAAATCAGTGAATTTTCCTACTTAGTATAAAGTTTGGTGGTTTTTATGTATGTAGTTCATATTACACTCCACTGTAAAAAGCTTTACTTCGAATCTATTATAAGAACATCTATAGTGTACATATCTATGTATGTATTTAAATACTCCTTACACGCTACCTGTGCTTTTTACAATTTGCAAATATTGAGCATTATAAAACATTCTTCTCGAGGCTGCTTTACTACCAAGAACCATACATATGTATATACATACATACACTGGCGATCAACAGTGAGTGCATGGTGATGTTTGTTAAATATTTGCAATGTTTTTCAAGTATATATTTACAGAAATTATAAATTTTTAACATTTTAGTTTGAATTTTCAGAAAAATTCTGGATATGCAAGTACATTGGTTATGCACTTCTAGTAAAACAAGTGCAAGATTTCAGCGGGTGAAAAATCGCGTTGACTTTTAATTTTTTCTGACGGTCTTTTGCACTTTCACCCACTAAAACTTGAACTTGTTCTACTAGAATTGCATAATCGACGAACCTGCATACCCAAAATTTTTCTAAAAATTCAGACTAAAATGTTCAAAATTTAGATGAAAATTTGTTGAATTTTTCTAATTTCTGTATAGAGTTTGACTTATATGGTTTTGGTTAGCATGAACCATATTTTCATTAAAAAAATTTTACTTGAAAAGCATTGCAGTGTTCAATTGGTGTTGGCTATTTTTATTTGGTTTTTTTAATGTTCTTCACTTTATTTTTTTTTTATAAGTCTAGCTCATTATATAACAAAAACGATTTAAAACCACATTTTAAACTTTGTACAAAAATAAAAGAAAAATAGCCAAAACTGGTCAAAATGTCGTAAACTTGTTTGTTTGCCCACGAGTGTATGTACATATGTACTCTGACATGGAAGATTTTCCAGAATTCCCAACTATGCAAACGTCTATACTTACTTAAATACTAATGGCGTTCATACATGTGAATAGCCTTATAAAAAGGTTTTTTTTTAAGTTATATCCACGGCCGGAAAAAATTATTGGCACAGCGAATTTTGCACAATATATGCAACAATTTTTATTCTAATATTTTCCGGCAATTTTAATGAAAATATGGTTCATTCTACAACAGAAAACATAAAAATAAAATCTCAAAACTTTGTACAAAGCTTAGGAAAATTCAATAAATTTGCAACTTTCTAATGAGATTTTTTTAAAAAAATTTTAGGTATACAATTTTGTTGCCCATTAAATTTTAATACAAAGTGCAAGTTTGAAGTTGCTAGAAAATCGCGTTGATTTTTGGAATTTTTTTCTGCGGACGGTGTTATTACTTTCTTCCATACAAAAAAAATGTCGAAAATACTTTTTATGGAAGAAAAAGCGTGAAAAAATTCCCAAAAATCGACGCGGTTTTCTAGCAACTTCATTAGAATGTTGAAAATTTGGACGCAAATTTTGTGAATTTTCCTGATTTTGCACAAAGTTTAGAGATTTTATTTTTTATCTTTTCTGTTGTAGAATGAACCATATTTTCATAAAAAATTACCGGAAAAATATTAGAATAAAAATTGTTGCATATATTGTGCAAAATTCGCTGTGCCAATACTTTTTTCCGGCAGCGTATTGGTATTTCACTGTTTTTATTAAGCTTTTAAAATGACTTTTAAGTTTCAGGAATGCAGCCACTAATATATAAATATGCATAGAGGTGCCAAATGTTGTTGGAATTTAAGAAAAATCCTTCCACATCACTGTACAAGCATGTATTGTTTAAGCTAGTAGAATAGCTTCGCAGCTATATTTTTAAGTTAAAAATTTACAGTGTAAAAAGCAGTTCATACTTGCTTGAACATAGCGTTAACATTTATCAGTCTCTGAACTAAACATAAATAAGGCACTTGAAAAATTCATTTAGCCTCTATAATGGCGCATTTACATGGTATGAATCCATATGAACAGTTGATACGCTAGAATAGTGTGGCTATCTGTTCCAATGAGGAATTCAATGATATAGAGCGGGATGCATATAAACAATATTTTCATATGAAAAATTATGGGGAGATACTGTAAACATACTGTTGTGATACTGTAAGGCATATGAATTTATAGTAAGTTAGATTTTCATACATCTTCCTATAAAAACTTTTACAGATGCAGGGATACCAAATGAGATTTTCCCTATTATGATGCATTTTTAACGTAAAAACCCACCGAAAAAGAGGAAAGCGGTAACTCGTTGACTTGAATTTACATGTCGATGTCAAACGTTTGTAGTTTGAAAATTAAAAAACGTAAACAAACAGATTCAAAACAAACGAACAGTTTGTTAATGAAACTTTTGGAATTGAGGCAGCACACATACCAAAAATAACAATAATCACATGAATCACCTCCTGACACGAAGTTTCCTCTACTTAAAATCAAATTTCATAAAATATAAACCTAAAATTGTAAATCTGTAACAAACAGAAAAATTTAATTGTTTCTTGTTTACAAAACAAATATTCTAATCAAAATTATAGAAAAAGTATATATCGCTGCCACTCATTTCTTCATAGAGTTGGTGCCTCTGACTTTTACAAAATGCAGACTCACCAGATCGGTGTTTTCCTGTTTTGGTGGCTTTTTGAATAAAAATATATGTAAAATCCATAGAAAAAGTGGAGAATGGCATCGCTACCATTTGAATTTTCACACCGATGTCAAATGTTTGAATTTTGAGAAACAAAAAATGTAAATAAACAAATTCCAAGTGAGGAAATTGTTTTTACATAAAATTTTGTAAATAGAAGTAGCTAAAATATGAAAAAACAACACAAATCCACAGCGCGTTGATAAAAAATCAAAGTGGAAAGACTAAGCACTAAGCTCTGGTCATCTTTTCATTAGATTTCAGCAAAAAAATGGTTCCTGTTCCGAAGCCGACACAAAAGAAATTTCAATGTTTATTATTTACAAATTTTTTTGTTATATTTTTATAAAAATATAGCATATTCTACAACTAAAACCATGTAAATCAAAACTTCAAACTTTGAAGAAAAATAAGGAAAATTCATCAAAATTTCGAACTTTTGAATCAGATTAAAAAAAAATTCGAGCATGCAGTTTTAAAGCCCACTGAATTTTAGTATAATAAGAGCAAATTTCAATTCGCTAAACAATTCCGTTTATTTTTGATAATTTTTTTTTTGTTGACGGTGTTGAGCATTTTCTACCATACAAAAAAAATTCGTTATATGGAGGAAAATTCCGAACACGGTCAGCAAAAAAAATTATCAAAAATCTTTCTCGGCGCACACAACCGCAATTGTCAACAAAGTACAGAACCGCAACAAGGTCCTCAAGTCGCTAGCCGGCAGCACCTGGGGCAAAGACAAAGAAACGTTGTTGGCAACATACAAGGCAATTGGCCGGCCGGTTCTAAACTATGCAGCGCCCGTGTGGTCGCCTGGGACTGGTCGGACTCAGTGGATGAAGCTACAGACTGTACAAAACACTTCACTACGGACAGCGACTGGATGTCTTCTGATGTCGCCTCAACACCACCTGCATGAAGAATCAAAAATGATCCCAATCAGGGAGCACAACACAATGCTCTGCAAGCAGTTCCTGGCAGGTAGCCACAGATGTGGTCACCCTAACAGGCAATTTCTTGCAGAGGAGCCTCCGCCTAGGCATGTCAGAAGGCACCTATACGAACTGACTGACGAAGTCCAGAAGTACATAAAGCAACCTCTGGACCAGACTGCTTACCGACAGACCCTGAACGACATTCACAGGGAATCAGTCTTAAATTATGTAGACTCCCGCCCTGTGAATGCCGTTCTTGGAACACAACCACCGGACATTGACGAGTCGGAGCTTCGTCTGCCTCGGGAGACAAGGACCACAATAGGCCAACTACGCTCTGGCTACTGCAACAGGTTGAACTCATACCTGAGCAGATTGCATACAGATGTGCCAAACGTATGTCCGGCATGCGGAGAGTCACCCCATGACTCGAAACATCTCTTCGCATGCCCGGACAATCCCACACAACTAACGCCTTTGTCCTTGTGGACTGACCCCATAGAGGCTGCACGTTTCTTGGGTCTACCGTTAGTTGAGCTTGACGACAACGACTGAGATACCAACCGATCTGGGCGGGGTTGTTGTAGCCGCTACAACAACAACATCAAAAATCAACGGTATTTTTCAGCGACTTGAAATTTGCACTTTATTACACTAAAATTTAGTGAAATTCAGTAAAGTTCGAAGTTTTGATGACAATTTGCTGAATTTTCCTTATTTTTCTTCAAAGTTTGAAGTCTTGATTTATATGGTTTTAGTTGTAGAATGGGCTATATTTAAAAAAAAAAATTAGGAAAAAAATTTAACATGAAAACCATTTTAAATATCACAAAAAAGGCCATGCAAAATACTTCTGTGAGTCACCGTATGCATATACATAAATTATTGCACTCCACTCACCTCCGTCAGCTCTGTTAAACTCTTCTGATATCTGACACTAGCTCATAGATATCACTCTTTAATTCGTTGGAAAGTTGCGGATTTCCCCCTTCCCATACATGTCCATTTGAGGCAACAAAATGGCCAATGTCGTCCCAAGAATCATTTTTAGTTGCAGTAGTGACCGTCTCTAAGACCCGCTCAACAATTTTGGCGTATCCATCGTCATCACTTTTTTCAAGCCGGCGTCGCTTTGCCCCTGATGTTGAGGGAGTCGGATAGGGTTCGTCTGATCCAAGCATACCCTCGGAAGGAGAAAAAAAGTGAAGGTGACGGGATTTGGCTTTTCTGAATTGGTATAATACATATATATGCACATGATTATTCCGGTATCCGATGGATGCCATCCGCACTGGCAAGTAAAAATGGAATTTTATATATTCACATCCATCAAGCTTGAAGTTGTTGGTGCTTCACTACGCACCATGGGCTCCAAAAATTTTAGTGACGTGTATAGCGGGCTTGACGGTATCACTTTTGCACCTTGTCCCCTCTGGGGTGCTCCATTTTGTTAAAGGTTGCCTAAATTTGTAGAAACAAATACATAAATAACTAGTATTTTATAAATATTTACTGGCACAGTAACTTACGCGAAAAGAGCAGCGGAGGCTGTTCTATTTGGCCGAAACTTCGGATCTGGGCAGCTCCATTTCTTCTGCAATTTCTTGCCAAAGAGCTTCCCGGGCATTTCTATCCCTATACTCTTTGGACAAGAAATTCCAGGTGCCCTGCCTCGATTCCACCTCCTGGATAAGTTTTTGTGTTTGCTGGCTCGTCCACTTCTTCGCTAGCTTGCGCACACGTTTTTTTGTTGCCGAGGTGGCTGCGTTGTGACTCGCAAATTCTTCCACTTCCATATTAAAAACTCGAAGAGATTCTATATTGAATCACAAATTATAAAATACGAATAATAAAATATCAAATACAATAGTAATAACATTACCTTTGTTGAAATCTTATTCCTGGATCCGTTTTGGTGGAAGTTTGCTTTTAAATGGAATCAGCTAAAAACTCGAAGAGATTCTATATTGAATCACAAATTATAAAATACGAATAATAAAATATCAAATACAATGGTAATAACTAGAGAACGACCGAACTTCGGCTTCGGCTTCGGCCATGTTCGGCCACAAAAGTTCGGTTCGGTTTCGTTTCGGCTTCGGCAAAAAAAAAGCCGAACTTTGGCCGAACATTAATTATTGAATTATTACTACATGTACACATGCCATAACAAGTTTTTTATGTTGTTTTTACAAGAAAACTTATGTAAGTATATGTTATTTTCTGAATTTTATGTGATTGAAACTTAAGTATGTACATTTTTTGCTTTTTTATCAAAAATAATACTACATTTTTAAAAAGTCATTGCTTGTTTATTACTTGGGCTCTTGAAAATGTTTGGTTCGGCTTCGGTTCGGTTCGGCCTTAAAAATCGAGGTTCGGTCGTTCTCTAGTAATAACATTACCTTTGTTGAAATCTTTTTCCTGGATCCGTTTTGGTGGATGTTTGCTTTTAAATGGAATCAGCTGTGCGCATGTTGGCAAATTAAGTTTAGTTGTCAAATGCTGCCACATCGGCGGTCAAATTTAAATAGGGCCGTTTTCAACTGGCTGTCATTTTATTTGACTAGACGTGGCCAAAACTGACTGCAAAAGCAATTGACACTATATGCCAAGCCGTTTTCACTATTTAGACAACATTTGACGTCAAATATGGCCTAATGAAAACCAGCCATTAGAAAGTTTTGCTGAATATATCGTTTATAAATTGGGGATGACACCATTTGGACATAAATATCAGAGCAACGAGATCATAATTAAATCTCGTAAATTTATTATCTGAGGGAGGTAACCGAATTCTGAGTTTTTGATAGCATTGGATGAACTAAATTCAGTTTTTGTTAATTACAATGGGGGCACTAAGGCAACAGAAGAAAATTTAATGAAAAATTTAATTTGTAACTGCAATGTAAATTTCGAAGAAAAAATAGGTTAACATTTTTTTCGGGAATAACATTTTTCAGAGTTAAGCACTTGAATACCAATCTAAAAACAACAAATTACAGAGAGTCAAAGAAAATGAGGAAAATTACGTCTACAGAAAAGTAATTTCGTGTACTTTTATTTAAAAATGTGACAGTCCTGTATCTATGTTCAGAAAAATGGTAGATGTCAATAATCATGATTTTAATCAAAAATATTCGGAGTGAAACTACCTTCATATATTTGTACCATGCATTTATTTATATCATTTCAACTATAAATCTGTGATGTAGTTTTATTAGAATTGTAATAAGCACTAAAATTTGATATTCCGATTCAAAAGGACCGCTCTTTGTTAATTTTATTTTTTAGAATTAATTGGAAATCATTCAATATTATCAAAATCACGCTGAATTAACTTAACTTTTATATATTTCGTCTTTTCTTCCTTAATTTAATAAAATACTTCTATTTAGTTACGACTTAACTGCAGCTTCAGCCGAAACTAAATTTTAAGTTGGTACTTAGCAAGACAAGTCGGAACTAAGGCGACTCTGAATAGCTTCTTTTCCGCACAATCCGGACCGGATCCGGTAATTAGAGAGTAAAATTCACTCTCAAAAGTGGTAAAATGTCCAGAAGTACGAGAACGCAAAAAACCACATCTTGTGCCCAGAATTTAAGAACAGCTGATTTCGCGTTGTTTTTGTTGTTGCCATTAAAATGCAAACACTTGAAATTGAATTTTGGTTTCACAAATTTGATTGTATTAATAAATAAGTTTATAAGGATTGAAGATGTATCAACTGGTCTTTCACTTTTCCTTAAAACCTGTTACGGGTTGCAGCTCGCGCACAGAAATCTGAATATTTATTCTTCGGCGTATATGCACCCGATAAATTGCCTTTAAGTTTCACCATCTAATATTGTTCCGAGACGTACGGCAACGCTAAAACCTGCGATACTGCGCGCCACCAAGGATATTTCGCGCCACAGCGTTCCCAACAAAATTGCTGAGAAACTGCCGTTAGAAGAATTACGCGAGACTCCCGTTACTCAAGTTGCGCGTGATGTAGAGATGGCCCCAAAAAGAAAAAAATAATAATAAATCGATATGCATGTATCGTTCATCATAAAATAAACTTTTTACAAAATCATTTTCTCTTTTCCTAACAGAATTGTTAATTTTTTCTCAAAAGTTGCCAGTATCATTCTTTCCGATTTTTTTTTTGAATCCTTAACATAGGCAGGTCCTCTTTAAAATTTACTCAAATCAAACTTTGTAACCATAATCGAGCAGGAAAGGAAATAAATTCCCAAGCTAGGGTGGCCCGCAGTAGAACCACTTAATTATTAAATTTTAACGTCTGTATCTGTACTTTCCCATACGTAAATATGTTATGCAATTTAAAATCAGTAGATATATCCCTAATTTCCTCATAATCCTAAAGAAAAATAAATAAACAATCGAATTACATGCATTTATCGATAGCACCGCGGCCATCTGTAGCATGCCATCAATAATGGCGTTGCAATTGCAAACACGTCGTACATTTTACAATTAAAAATCCAAGACAAGTGCGCGGAACGTTTGGAAAAAAAAGAAATAAATAGTTAACGTACAGTGTTAATAGTCCATATCTTACTTAAAATACAAAGCCAAATTAATATAATTGAGGACTCAGGGAATTTAGTCGTGATACTCGATTAGTGAAAGTGCAACAAAAAAAGAAAGAAATTCTTCACACTAGCGAAGCGCGATATCCAAGCGGCTGCCTTGCATACATACTACTTTGCTAAACCGGCTTTGAGTGTGCATGCATAAATTTAACAAGCGTATTAATACATATGTATATTCAATACCACAACAGCGGTGAAAAAACACGGAGGTAGCGCCCTGAGACCAGGAGGAAAAGCTCAACACGGTCGGAAAAATACCAAATTTTAGCTAAGAACGTATTGCCCGGCGTCGCAGAAAGAATTGGTCGCCGGGGTGAGACCAGCAGGCGGAACCAGCGCACACAGTGACATTCCTACCGCACAACCTATTTGGGTACATACCCGCCACCAGAGCTGCAGTTAGGTGGGTTTTCATTAGTTATACCTACTTTGTATTATATTACTTATACTGCCCTATATTATGCCTTATATTGTTCCAACTAAATCCATCCCATTAGACATCAGAAGCGGCAACACCAGCGTGCCCGTCTCCAACCACCGCGGTAGCCACACCAGCACCGCGGAGTATCAGCAACAACAGCGCGCCTAAGCAACCACCGCGGTAGCCACACTAGCACCGCGGAGTATCAGCAACACCAGCGCGCCTAAGCAACCACCGCGGTAGCCACATCAGCACCGCGGAGCAGCAGCAACGTCAGCGCGCATAAGCAACCACCGCGGTAGCCACATCAGCACCGCGTAGCAGCGGCAACACCAGCGCGCCTAAACAACCACAGCGGTAGCCACATCAGCACCGCGGAGTATCAGCAACCCCCAGCCCGTCACCAACCACCGTCGCAGCCACATCAGCGCCACAGTAGTCTCTAGCAGCAACAGCGACCGGCATAAGCAGCGGCTACAACAACAGACACTAGCAACGACAACACCAACCGGATACAACAACATCAGCAGTGCACCACCAAAGCCTGCTGCAACAAAAGGGTGAGTCCTTCGGGCCATACAAAAACAAGAAAATTAAAGTAGATTAGGAGGAAAAAACAAAAATTTAAACAGTAAATAATCAAGAAGAAAAAAAAAGAAATTTCTAAGAAGAAAAAAGAAAAACACATGCAAAATCGGAAGAAGACTTAATATAGGAAAGTAAATTTTCTTTTGTAAAACAGAACAAAGTAGATAAAAAGAATTTAACTAAGAGAAAACTTATTTGAATATAGGTTAGACCAATTAATTTTATAATAAATAAATAATAATAACATAGTTTAAATAACTAACTGGAATTCAAGGAATTCAATAAAATAAGCTTAATTGAAGTTAAAATAAAAGAAAATGGAACTGAACTTAATTAGTTTGAAGAGGATAAAATACAATAAAATAAAATAAAATAAAATAAACTTAACTACAATTCAGTAGAACTTAAATAAATACATAAAAAAAAAATTTGGAATAAAATAAACAAAATAAAATAAAATAAATTAATTAAATAACCTAATATAATTTAACATAAAATAAAAACTTAACAAAACATTTAACTATGATAAGTTAACTAAATAAACATTTAGTTATAACAAAATAATGGCCACAAGATAATATACCTAAATATAACTATACATAATAAACTCAAACTAGTTAAAAATAAAGAACACACACATACCTTAGCAAGAATTAGAGTTACCGTAGCTATATTTACCTAATTTAAATTTTTTCCGAGAACACCTGATATACTTATCTTGACGTACCCTAACTAGGCTTACCTACTAGACCTACTCACCTGACTTTCTTTTTTTTTATTCACCTATCAGATTTACCTCAAATATACATACCTACTGGACTTACCTTAGTTTTAATTACTTACCTTAAATATACATACCTGCCGGACTTACTTCACTAATATACTTACCTGATAGTTGACATTACTGAATTATATATTAAAATTAGACTTACTTTTACTTACCTTTAC
>JAPVRG010248880.1:0-11690 GCA_029783565.1 Rhagoletis cerasi
TGTTGTACAACATTTCGTTCATAGTGAATTTTTCAATGACAGTTTTCATCAATAACTGTTATCTTCGGTCACTGATTGCGACTGTTGGAGCAGTGCTAGCAAAATGAAAGACAAGTGCTTTCTGTCCCCACGAGTGGTGAATAAGAAAGCTTTTTTTCTAAGACTTTTGTACCAGAATAACAAAAGTCTTTCGAACTATCATGTCATCTGTCTTTCATTTTTCATACGAAAGACTCTTTACTATCTTAGCCAGAATTGCCCTGTGAAAATAAGGCTTAATAGTTGTAATGGCTGATAATTTCATGTGTATGTGTGCGCGTATGTGCGTCCTGTAAGCGTTTGTTTATCGAACTTGTCGCATTAGCAACGCCGCACAACAAAGCCAAGCAAAACATAACATAACAAAATATTGTACAAATGACAAGGAAGTGCAAGGCATAAGCAGCAGCATATCCACCCTGCAGAATACAACAAAGAAAACAACAAAAACGTGTAAAAAACAAGTCATGCTTGCCTTATGCATATAATTGCAGTTGTTATTACAGGCGCACTCGTTTTATTTGTATTTATGTACAATATTTTTGTTGTTATTCCACAACGCTGTAATTGTGGCATAATGCGCGTATTTGTTGTTGCATTAGTAACAGTTTATGTCGGTGGATTGTAACGCTTGCAACATGCCACATGGAAATGGAAGCGGATATTGCAAGCGAACAATTGCAGCGCCTGCAGCAGAAATTACACTACCAACACACACACAAACATAAACGTACGTATGTTCGAACACCCCTTAGCAAAAGCAGGCTGCACCCCCACACCCTTCCAATAACCCGACTCACACATACATATGTGCCAATGACTGGCATTATGCCGCCGCTGGCCATGTTGCCACGTCATCATTCGTTCAGCGACGTACGAATTGCGCTTTTGTCCTGCCGTTTTCATTTCAATTCGTTGTGGTACATTGCTACTGTTCGCCGCCGCATTGGCACTACCTTTTGTGTCCAACTTGCCGGCCTTCAGGCATTGTCACCGCTGCCATTGTTGCACTTACCGTCTCGAACGAAACCGCCGCTGCCACCGTCGGCACCATCGCCCAGCCGTGTGGCAACGGACACGCGCGATTTGTCATTTCCCGCTACTTTCGTTCAGCTTGTAGCAGAGGCATAAATTGCACTTCCCGTTTTTCTCTGCACTTTTCTGCGGCTAGATATTCGTTGCGCTATGGCATAAATGAAGGCCTAGCGGCCACTGCGGTGACGCTCCATAATTGCATGCGTGCTACACTTGTACACACACGTTCATATATATGTAAGTAAATAGTGTGTGCATAAAATTTCTCACCTCACCTTGCCTCGCATCGTATCGCCTCACCCTCTCCCCTACTCCACTCCACTCAATTCTCATAATCATCACATGTGCACTGTGCGTTCGTTCCATTTCCAAGCAGAAGGCAGTTTGCTTCAGGCTTTTCCAATCAACTTGCAACACCGCTCTTGAGAGATATCGCATCACAGTGCACGTGCACCGGCTGCCAGGATATCCCCTTTATCGCTGTGCCAGGCATTCATAACTTCATAGCATTTTGCAGCTTTTGCATTTCGCATTCATTCGTTCAGCAAGCAGCCTTATCGAGGTAATTGCACGTAATGGTAAAATTAATTTCCGCAAAATCATTAAAGATACAATAATGTACCTATATATTATCAGTTATGTATGCAGTAAAGGCTGGCAATATTAATAACTATTGTACTCGTACATACATATCTACATATTTTCACACTTGACTATAATAGCGTCGGATTCATTAAATGACACGCGGAGGAGTTGAGCATGTGAAGAGTTAAGGGTGAAAAGTTCCGTAATAGGAAATTATTAAGTTTGATTTGCAGCGAAAAGCAGAAAATATCGAGAAGTATCAGAGAAGAAAGAAATGTATGAAAGCACAGTACGACTGAGTTCCACGTTACACTTTTCGTTAATTTGATAGTTAAATGCTTAAGAGGAGCGAAGAAAGTACTACTATGAGAAGGAAATCTTTACTGAGGAAACAAGATCATAAGGGAAGAAGAGATGAAAGAAGGATTTCAGGCCTTTGTCCGAAAACCCGTCAGGAAACTCCAAATGACAGAGCAGTTCAATAGATAATCCTGTGCGCAAGAAAATGATAATGAGCGAGATGCAGGAAACCATCGCCCGACAAAGCACAATGACAATATTGCCGAAAGACGGCGATTTCATGGAAATTTTCCATTGGAAATTAGACGGTAGGCTCGACTAAGCTCTAATAGGGGGTTGCTGGTGCTTCAACGGGCTAATAAAGAGGACCCCGGCTTAGAGGATCTCAATAAGGACATTAGAGCCCTTCTCAATGAACAGAAACGCAGCAAGTGGAATAAGCATATCCAGACTGCATTCTCTCCATGACAGCAAGCAAACTGTGAACAACAGTTGAGTCTCTCTTCCATCCGGCGAAAGTTAAGGATAGTGTTACCGTTATATTTGGCAACCACAACATCGTTGGACTCGGCCAAAATCGCTTAGGCGGTTATAGCGCCAATAAAGAGAAGAACGTTGAACCTACGAACATTCCGGAAAGAGATATGGAAAATGGATAGGATTATTCCCTTTTTTAAGCTTGAGATGTAAGTGGACGCAGGCCAAACTCCAGGCACTTCCCCTTGCCAGCCTGACTAAGCATCTCAAACTACCTGAACACCAGCATTTATTCCGGAAAAGCGCCACCACAGCAATTAACGTCATTACCACGCACATAAGCGAAGTTCTGAGCCAACGCGTCAACCACTTTATGGGACGGTTCAAGTTCCTGCTGCCCTATCGAAGGCAATTGATACAGTTAACCTTGCGATGCTTTACCAAAACATTCAGGACTCATCGCTTCCCGTGTGGATGACCGACGTCTATCGTCAGTTAAATTTCATAGCGCCAAGCCGCGTAGAATTGTACAGGCGGTCCCACAAGGTGGCGTGCACTCCTCGATGCTGTGTGACGTGGTTAAACTTCCTTCGCTGCCATTCGAAGTTAACTTTGTGAGTTATGTAGAATTTTGCGCGATCATGGCTATCGACAACTATTCCGGTGAAGTCCTGACTGTCTATATATCCCTCCGATATTTCGAATTCATTCGCTAATAAAGGGGAACCTCAACATTCCTGCTGCAAAACTCGGCGTGTACGTCAATCGCCCGAAAATACCGACCCGGAAGCACCCCAAGATCTTGATCTAGTAGTGGCTGCTCTTAGCGCATACCTCGGCCAACTGTAGCAAACTGCACGCTTGCAACAAGGTTCGCAAGTCACAATTCTACAGCACCAGGTGAGCAGGAGAGCCGACAAAGAGACACTGCCAGCAAAGTGGAAGGGGATCGGCAAATTATGCTGTGACAGTGTGATCGTACCTCTATATATGACTAGAGGCTGCCATCTCATATTGGCTGTCTCACCTCCACGACGCCAGATGCCTCGTAGAAATCCGTCCCCACTACACGTGAGATGACACCTGCACGACTGGAGAACGATAAGTACGTAGACCAGCCGTTGGACGAAGCGCGATGTAAAGCAACGCTTAATAATATCCACAGCAAGAGTAGATGCACTCTAGCACAGATCCGTTCCGGAATATATCACAGGCTCAACTGCTCCCTGTCTCAGCTGAACTCAGAAGTATCACACATGCTCTACATGGGCCAATATCCAGACGACGCCCAAAACCTCTTCGCTTACACATCCAACCCTATAGCCCTGACAGCAGAAGTATTATGGACAGCGCACATTGACGTCCCTCGGTTCCTTGACCTCAGTTATTCCGAGACCGGGAATGAAGAGGACACAACATAAAGAGACACTTAAAGGGTTGAGCTGTTCTGCTGCTGTAACAACAACTACCTCCAGCATCGCGACATCTCACGCTGTAGGTCGAGAAAAGTGTCCCGCAACGCACTATAGGCTCGAATCAAAATCGGTACTCTTATCATCAGGCAGCCAGCGAAAGCAGGCTTCAGGCAAGGTCAGCTACGCCGGCGCCTTCTAGGCCTCAGCGTCACGTTATCGCACACAGTGGGCTTGTGAGCAGTACAATCTCGCATACACCAGCGCATCCAAAGGATATATAAACTTGAAGGTCGTATGGTTCGCGGTGTCACCAACTAAAGCAGTTATTTGGAACTTTTTCCACTGTTTAGCCATCGTAGAGTTATTTAGTGAATTTTACCACTTGGTTCCATAGGTGACTAAGCAGCTCTAGGTATCTTTTAGAATATCAGACCTCAGAAACACTAGTACGAGACTGAATAATTGTCGGTGAAAACATTAAATATTAACTGGAAAAACACACAATATATCCACGCTGTCGCTCGTCCTATTCCAAAGCAATTTTTTATTAGCTCCCTGCATCATTTATTTGCTCCTTTCTGTTGGCACTTCAGCAAATCCATAGAAATCACATGAAATGCGATGAGCAGGCGTCGAGTCATAGCTGACACTGATGCTGATGCTTGTGCTGCTTCACTTTTTAGTTAGTTGCAGTTGAATGTGAGATGTCATCATTCATCCAGGATTTAGCTAAGCGCTACGCGCAACACTCGCTCAAATGCATACACGTCCCCATCCTTGCTCCGGCTGACTTACCTATCTACTCCAACTGCTCCGTTTGTCTGCCTCTGCCTCTGCATTGGCATTCATGCATATGTATACATATGTAAGTATCACACTCACTTTGCCACAACACCCACACACATCCCAATGCGGCATTTTGTTGTGGCACTGAAGCGTTCAGTGTTTGGTGGCTGCCGCTTTGCAGCCCATTTATCATCATTCGCGTACGGATTATGCTTATAAACATGCGATTCTTGTCAACAGCATCAGGCTGTCTGGTGGTTAGGAGGATATGCGCTTTTAAATGAATGCATGCAAGTAGGTATGAGTGGTTGTGTGTGTTTCTTTCATATTCCAGCTGACAAAAAGGGTTTTTTTTCTATCCTATTTGAAATCTTTAGTGTAGGTGTGTGCATTTGTTTTTATTTGTTACTGTTTCAAATCCGCTCATCTTCCAGTTTGTCTGTCTAGCTGTTGTCTATTCATGTTGCAAATGTGCAGACGCACATAAACATTTGTCTCGAACACTGCTTCCGCCAACGCTGGCGCTTACTCATATTTATACCCACTCTTCCGACGTCCCCACCACCGCTGACATTCATCCTGGATTTGGTCTCAGTTGTTTTACAGTTGATTGTGGTGGCCTCCATTTATTATCAACTCAACCCCTCATGTTTTACCATTGATTCCTAAGCTGCAACTAACAACGCACTTTTTGCACTCACTGTACTCACCACCTTTGTACAGTGTAGTTAGCTGCTATTCAACAGCACTCACTCAGTCACTCTGACACGCATTATAAATAAATCAATCATATTCAGTTTGTTTGTTGCAAATGCAACAGTGCAACATTGAAGCGGACTATCCGACTGACTGATTGTCAACATATTTCCACTGTCCATTTTTCAACTACGGTATTGTTTACGCTTTTGTTGTATTTGCTAGATTAGAGTGTGTGAGTGGTGGGTGAGGTATCTATGTTGTGGCCTCTATGGGCGCCATCCAAACAAATGATAAAATCACATCACATGGAGTGCTTTGTTAAAGGGATTATAACAGATATCCTTACATCAGATAACATATGACGAAATGGATTGATTTGTTTGGTGGCAAAGGGTAGAGAGCATACAATAATTTAAAGCAAAGGAAATCGCTTTAAATGGTTCAACAGAAAAATTGAGGCTAGAATTATGAGTTAAGGAAAAAAATTTACGCCCAACTTCATAAAAAATAAAATAGACTTTAACTGCTTTACAAATCCTAAATTTGTATGAAAATGTCACTTTAAATCTACTTTATTTTTTATGAGTAAGACCATTAGTCTTTAATTAAGATTTGTTAATGAAAATATTTATATTTCGAAATAGGTTATAGTCGGTTAAGTCGATGGCTCTGAAAGGAAGGTCTCAGAGGCAATAAATGCATTCATTATCATCAAAAGACATCAGATGTCCTTAAACGACGATTTAAATCCAGCCCTTCAATCCGCCCGCCTATAGGGAAGAGGTACTCCAAGAAGCGGCTTCTAAAACCTAAAGCGATTTCTTCGAAATACAGAGACTTGCTTCGTTCGCAGTTTTTTTTCTAGCTTAGGTCCGCCAGACTATCGAAAGAGCCCTTATGAAGACATCGTTCCCTGAGTGTAGCCAAACCCGGCTGTGACAAAGATAATGTTCAATGCTGTCGTTTTCTTCATCGTCGTGACAGCTGCGTTAATAGTAGAAGTCACTCGCCCATCCTACTGGCGTGCGTTCCCATACGGCAGAGGCACGTCATGATTTCAATTACCAGCCACAGTTAGGGCATAGGTTCATTTTCACGCCCTGGTCTGATTGCAATGCCCCAATCTCATGTCTTTTATGCAGAGTATTTAGCCTAACTGCATTACTACTCGCCTGTATTTAACCTCAATGGTAAGTAGGGAAAAGATTGAGTTCAGCTTTTAAGGCTTTGTTCGGCGACGAGGATGGCACCCCAGTATTTGGCATGCACCTCGCAAATTACTCCTTATTAAATATGTCATAGTAAACTCTTGAATAGACACTTTTTAGAAGCAGGTTCGTTAAAATGTATCTCTAAGATTCACGTACGAGATCAAAACCTACATACACACAACCACTGTACCCGAAGTTGTACAGACAGGCAATGAAAATCATTCAACGAGAGACAGTTACCAGCTCCATCAACCCTCGTCCGTGAATGCCGTCATCAGAGCTCAACCATCAACCATCGCAGACAAAGAGCTTCAGCTGCCTCACTAGACCTGGTTAAATTAGGCGCATCTTAGGCCTGGCCAATTTATGTCCAGCTTGTGAGGATGCTTCAATCACGTCTTCATTTGCCCTCTAAAACTCATTTAGCAAGTACTCTATAAATATATTAACATGCAGGAAATCTATGTCTCTTTATGTAATTGAATGAACTCTCAAACAACTCGATTTATCCAAATGTATTTTGCTTTGCTGCTGGTCTTCTACTTACCCCTTACCCCTGGATCTTAGTTAGCTAAGACCTAAAATTAATAAACATAATAATAATAATAATAATAATAAGATAATTAGACAAAATCCTTTTCTTTTAGTACAACCCCATCGAGACAACACGTTTCCTGGGCCTACGGTTAGTTGAGCTTAACTGTTAATGACAATTACTAGAATATCTGATTTGGGCAGGGTTTAGTAGTGCCGGTTATTGAAGGTGCCAGTTGCAGACAATACGCCCTCAGCTTAATCTTCAGCTTCTTCCTTGATTTCACTCTGTTTGCATTCTTAGATAGGATAAGAAGTGTCCTAGAACGCAAGTTGTCCCTATACTACACTTGAAAGGAAAAATGCGCGAGAACAGCATTGCTTTATCATCCGCCATGTCTTTGTGCCTTGGTAGAGATGACGAGGTGAGAGGTCAGTCATTATCTGAACAATTTTGACTACAGCGCAAACGTGTCTTGGACTTATTGCGGCTTCATGAAACCCTATTAGCTTCCTTCTTGCTTCTTCATCTGTACAGGGTCACTGATGACTTCTTCATTCTCTTTTCAGGGGGGTTATTCTGTAACGCAGAATATATCGCAAGTAATACACAGTGGTTATTGCCTATCGCATCACAATTCTCTTTCGTATCGCATTACACAGTAGCCTCCAGTATTTGGCCTTTAGGAGAGCTTTCTATCGTGAACAAGACCTTAGTACGTTTCTCTGTCACAAAGTGCAAGTGGAACACGATCTGTTGAAGGAGGCTGAGCATTAAGCACCTTAAATGTATCTACTGGTGAATTGGATGAGCTCCGTCTCACCAGAACGAATTGCTAGGTCAGAAGATAGTGGACTACTTTATGGCTAAGTTAAGGTACGCGTGGGCTTATATCGAAAGTTGAGCAAATTTGTTTTGACGACAAGCGCATCAGCGTCAGTTTAGTGAATAAGCCGATAGCTTCCCTTTTCTAGTTTTTTCAATATGTGCTTTTCGACAGAAATCCACAGAAAGGCCGAAGTTACTGTTGTCCCACGCCACCACCCACCTTGTAGACGCCAGCATAGTAGGTTTCGAAGACGATCTCGCTCTGTGATTATAGCGAAGAGACCGAATACCGTTCGCGAAAAGGCCGAACATAAAACGAAAATAATTGGTGGAAATGGAACTACCAAAAGTTAGGCAATTTCGGAAAAGAGACTGACATTCAAAGTTTATTTCCGCGAATTAAGATAGCAACGACAGTGGTGGCCTTATCACGAATAATGCTAAATAGTGGAGGGCCGCAGCAATGCCACCGACGTGGTGAAAAGTCGAATACTTTACGGTGCTCCTATTTGGTCAAAATAAATCTAATTTTTGCGCCCTCATGTCTAGTAGCGAGCTTTGAACGGTTTCGAATGAAGCAGCAAACGTAATCCAGTATTCCACCAATCAATTTATTGGCGAAAGAAGTGACCATATTGTCTGCTTCACTGCAGCAGAGAAAGTGCACTGACGGTACGCCAAAGAAAGTAGGACAATTTGGCTTAAAGTCGCTGGGCGTACCATTGTATTCCACAACCTTCGCGAATCACTAGTGCAAGGTGGAAGTTAACTGATGTCGACCAGTGACAGAACAGCTGCAGTCTTGACACATGTAACTCACGAGTTTGGAGAGACAGTGGCATAGTCGTCGCGTTCAATCGCCATCTTACTCCCACAACGCAATAATGCTGCAAGGCAGTGACGTGGGTTGTCTTTCATTAAACAGGGTCTCCCTGGTTACAAGGAGTCTATTAAGGATAGCATCAATACAAAAACTATTTAAGGCCCACGAAACACTGGAGTCAACCAGCTTGTTATAAATTGGATAAGATTGATTTTAAGGTAAGATGAAATACTGAGGGATCTGGCCTCAAAACTCATTAAGAGCTTCTGAGGCTTTAGCTATGTATTAAATTAATATCTTAATACAAACTATTTCACTCGTCCTTTGAGAGGAGCGAAGTGCAAACTTTTTGCTGCCATATCGGGCACCGGGCAGCTATGCGAGAATACGCAACTTTCTCAAACAATAATTTTATTGGCTGGGATCTATGTATTTATATTGCTAGATTTCGTAAAAAAATTATTTCGCTTTCAGGCAATTTCCCTAGAAAAAACACTAATAATTATTTTCATGTATTCAGCGCGCCTAAATTCCTAATTTTGCTCGAGTTGCAAATTAAGCACTTTTTGCTCCCCTCCTAGACACATTCTGCTCGCTTCATGTAATTAAAATGTGGAAAAAACGCCATCAAGAAGGCGATAATCCAATAAATCAAAACGTGTGGCCAAAAATCACATGACATTTGCACATTTGTCATTTTAATAAAAGCAATTAATGAGAAAACTACACGCATTTGGCAAAAACACAAGGAAAACACACACAAGAACATGATTAAGAAGAAGAAGAAGTGAACGGGGAAGAAGCAGAAGAACTGCCAATGGTAATAGTACTAACGTAATTTGGATTTGTACCTTCCAGCGCAGATGGGACACAGCTGATATGTGAGGCATGACTAATGGCCAATGAAGTCAGCCAGTGAAGTGAATTGAAGTGAAGTTGGACACATACATTTGCTTGTTTTGCGGAGGAGGTAGGGGTGCGTTATACTAAAGTTTAAATAGAAAAGGGAGCAAAGCATTTAAAGGGAGCAAAGCATTCAAATGGAGCAAAATGAAAGGAACAGCAGGGAAAAAATATTTAGGAAATCGGATGTCTCATGAAAATTCATTAAATTTTCGGGGACAAACCTCACCCAAAATTAACACGCACTGTAAGGAATGCTTACATACAAGCATATGTACTTAACATTATGTGTATATGTATGTAATTATCACCACATGTGTAACACACAACCCCTTCCGCTTAAACGTTGATATTAGAAATAATTTTCATACGTACATATAAATTCGCGTCGGTTAAGTCATGGCAACATATTTGGTTGTACTAAACATATTTGTTGTTTGAAGGATATTATTGCGTGTGTGTGTGTGAGTTTGCGCTCGCATATCCTTTAGCATGTGCTTGAACAAGCATGCAACGCGACATGGCCACATTGTGTAACAATAATTCATTAATGATTACAACGCGGCGACAATATCCAAACAAAAATTTCACGCAAATGCGTTGAAACCAGGGACCGTAATCATTATGAGTTCTATCAAAAAAATTGATATTTAATCATTGTTTAAAAATTTTTAAATTTGAGATCAATAATACATTTCTGAGTTTTATTTTCTCGCTCAGAAATAAAAATGATATGTCGATTTATATTTTTTTGGTCAAAAATAAAATTAATTTTTTGAGTGTTATTCTTCGCTCTAAAATAATAATTATTTTATGAGTTTAAATTTCTCTCATCAAAAATAATGATTATCTTTGAATTTTATTTTTTTGATCGAATATAAAACTCATTTCTTCAGAGTTATTTTATCTCCCAGAAATAAAAACTAATATTTGAGTTTTATTTTTTTCGGCAGATCGAAAAACTCAAACCCTCACACTGCTTTTCTAATAAGTGTTTAGTGGTAGGTATTTTTTGCTGTGCACTCTTCAGCATCTGCACTCAAAAATTACAACAAATTTATCAATCTTATTTTTTCTTAATACAAAAATATGTAGGTACATTTATTAGCATAAACATTTATTGTAATTTTTGAGGGCGTATGTTGCCGAGTGCATAGCAAAAAATATTTACTACTAAAGACTTTTAGAAAAGCTTTGTGGCGTACTGAGTGTTTCGATCCGCCAGAAAGAAAATTAAAAATTAATTTTTATTTCTGAGAGATAAAATAACGCTCAAGAAATGAGTTTTATTTTCGGTCAAAAAGTAATACTCAAAAAATAATCATTATTTTTGATAAAACAATTAAAACTCAGAAAAAGGATGACCTTTACTGCTCAAAAAATAAAACTTACAAAATAATCAATATTTCAGAGACAGAAAAAACCACTCGAAAAATTAGTATTATTTTTGATCAAAAAAATATAACTCGATACATGATTATATATTCTGAGCGATTTATAAAAATTAAAATTTAATTATTAATTATAATTTTTATATACATCGCTCGGAAATTTTTTAATCGTATCATATTCCCAAAGGACATGAAAAACATGCACATATATATACTCGAATTTGTTATACGATATTTGGAAGCTTTTGATTTTTTTCATTGAAAATTAAAAAATAATCATTATTTTCGGTCCCTGGTTGAAACACACACGAACATATACAAGCACCCACACACACATATTTACATATAGCCAAGTGGAAAGCGATCACCATATATGTCACATACGAATTAATAAACAGCAAATGTCCAAGGACTCACAGCGGAGCAGCAACACAGCGTGAAGGCGAGTGAGCATGAAGGATATTTATATACAAGTATGTATGTGTGTATATTTATAGAACTGTACGAATTTATGCATATGTAGCAGTACTAACATATTAGCATACATATAAACAAACTCGTATGTATGTGAGTATATGTCCGCTACGCCGTATTGAGGTGTTTATGGGTGCTTTGGCTCTCTCCAACTCCTCGATATTTGAGGTTAATATGGCAACACCCGAA
>JAPVRG010248881.1:0-25608 GCA_029783565.1 Rhagoletis cerasi
TTTTCGGGCTTCGAACCGAACCACTAACCGAACCGTTTTTATTTTTAAATGCCAAAACCGAACCGAAAACCACTCTAAAAAATGGTTCGGTTCGGTTCGAAATAAAAATCTACTACAGCATTTTTCAAGTTTTGTAATACACAGCTTTGTCTAATCTTTTTGATGGCAACAAACCCTGAGCCAAGATTTTAAAATTTTAGAATCAAAGTTCTGAATATGCATTTTTTGTGTACTTAACTAGACTTACGTGTCGCCCAAACTTTAAAAAATTTTATAAATATTTTTTTTTAATTTCGCCTTATTGTGTATTTCAAAAAAAAAAAGAGATATTTTATATAATTTATTACAAACCACTTAAATAATAGTGCCCTTTGGTTTCGCTTATTCAAGTATGGATCGCTTATTCAAGTATGGATACCATTTCATTGTAATAAATTTTAAATTAACAAAGGAAAGGTTTGATAAGCGCGGATAACCCTTAAAGTATCCGGAAACGACCATTAGACGGAGTTTTTTTGAATACCACATTATGATTTTCAAAAATTTAATATTTGTTTAGGTAAACAACTTTGACAGATGAAAAATCCACCAAAGTAGATTCAATTGAACAGCATCTCAAAAAACCAATTTTGTGAAAAATGGAAATTTTCGTTCGATGATTTCTTTACACATTTAAGTACCGCTTAACTCAAAAACAAAGCTTGGAACGGCTTCATTCGGATTTTGGTAATGAATAACCATCAAAAACATTGTTTATGACTGGTTTGCACAATTTTAGCGTGGATGCGTTAGCCTCAGTGATGAATACCGTGAAGGTCGGCCATCAACTGCTCTTGTTGTGGCAAACATCGATGCTGTGCGAGAAATGATTCAGATGGAGCGGAATATGACATACCGGGATATCGAGGCATCCTTGCACATTGGCAAAAGTCAAATACAAATGATTTTGCATGAGTATTTACATAGTAGTGAAGAAAGTCTGCAGTCGTGGATTAAACACAATTTTTTCGATTTTCACGATTATGTATGAGATTTAGTAGTGAAGAAAATCTGTTGTTATATCATGGCGAAATTTTTATATGTCAAAGTTGTTTACCTTAACAAATATTAAATTTTCTAAAATCATAGTGTAACATCAAAAAAAAAAAAACGATGGATTATCCTCGTATACGTGAGTATTTGAATTTTTTTCTCAATACAAAAGCCTTTTATTTTTTAATGTGTATAGTCCCTGTCATAGTTTTTTAATATTTGTATCAGTAAGTATAAAAAAAATTGAACCACTTGAACCGAACCGAACCGTGGTTCAGAGATACTCATAAACCGGTTCTTGTACCGGTACAAGTTCTTTCTAATTGGTTCGAACCACTGAACCGAACCGCACCGATTTTTGGAGTGGTTTGCAGCCCTGATAAAAATAGATTGCGCATGGATCTAAAAATAAAATTCTTGTGTCCTCATTCATAAAAAATCAAATAGGTTTAGAGTTTTATAAATTGACTTCTTCATAAAAATTTTCGATTTATAAAGCACTTAAAGTATTTTTTATTTTTTATGAATTTGGGTGTTGGTATTTAATTGTTATCAGGCCCGTCGATAGGGGGTAGGGCCGGTTGTTTTCCCGCCGGCCTGGAGTTTTCAGGGGCCCGGATTATTCGGAAATGAAGTTGGAATATACAAATATTTTGCTAAGTTGATAAATTTGATTTAAAAAATTGATAAAAAAAGTTTTTTTTTGTGGAGGTGAAGGGGCCAACACCAGGGTTTCTGCACGGGCCCGAATTTTTGATTGTAATTCCTGCCTTGGGACATCGATATTGATCTTTCACCTGCAGCCGCCACGCATTTTCATTCGTGATGTGGCTACAAGGGGCTCTGTGTAAAATAAGAAGCAGGCGACTTTATGGAATCAAGGTCAACTCAGAAGCCAGCATTGACTATATAACTTAGGTTTGAACTCCAATATAGAGACACCTAAGTATACGGTTTCCAACCAGAGATGAATGGAACGAAGGTCTGCCTACCAGTGACAGATGATGGCATGCCACTGATCTATAAAAGTGATGGAATTTTAAATGCTTTTGAAAGCTAAAACTCACAAGGCGCAATTGAGGGAAACATAAAACCTTAAATTTTGAAGTAAAAATTAGTATAGCAAAGTAATGTATGCAATTAATATAAATTTGTTTTAAATTTCTGCACATTTTTCTTGAGTTTCGTTTAAAAACATTTTGTTTGAGAACTTTTTTGTTAGACAAAGTACCGAAAAGACCTGAAAAGTTCAGAAAAACCAAAAACCTCTAAAATTTTTTAAGATAATAGCAGAAAAATCTCAAGGAGACATCTAAAATCTAGAACAACTTAATTTTTTTTATCAAAGCTCTAAAAATAAAAAGGAACAAGTACATCATTTAAAAAACATTTTTTTTAAAGACAAGCTTCTATTTGTTGTTAATAAAAAAAAGAACTAAAAAGTTAAATTATATCAACCTCCTCATCAGCTAACGGCTAATTTTTTTGTGGAGTTATTTCTTTCTATTTTAGTAATACACGTTCTCAATATGAATCAAATCGGACCATAAATAGAGGGTTTTCAAATATCCAGACTCCTGCGTCATCTAGCGGATTAATTAATTTTTAGTATTGTATTGTGATCGGGTTCTGAGCTTACTTTAAAGTTTCAAGTCTCTAGCTAATCGGGAAGTTGGTTAAAAATTATTAAGTATGGATTTTATAATAAAAATTAAATTTTTTTCTAATTCCGGAATAATTTAAAAAAATCCCATAAAACCAGGAGTAATTTAAATTGAGTAAACATTTTTTAAGTCACGTGTAGACCAACGACTTCAACGGGTAAGAATTTTATAATAAAAAGAAACATGTTTTGACCTTTATTCCTGAAAAGTAAAAAAAAACACGAGCTTCCTGAGAAAATGTCAAACACATAAAAAGCAAAAATGACCGGCTATTCCCTGCTAAAAAAATATTAAGCAAATTTGGATCTTAATTTTTGCTATTAAAACGAAAATTAAAAATAATTGCATGTGGTAATCATGATTTACAATGGAAAAGGGTGCCCTCGAATAAGCCATATGAAAATTTTTCACTATTTATTTTTGATAAAAAAATAATTTTTATTTATAGTCCCTAAGTAAAACTTCTGAGGGTTTTCCTCCATCTGGCAACTCCTACCGCCACAAAGTAATGCGTGCGTGAAATGTTCAAAGTAATTAAATTGTTCGCGTTTATTTGCTGTACAACGTGTGAGATTTTACGCACCTGCTTGTCTACCACATATCCATAAATATCTACATACATACTTACAATGTACAAAGAGTGAGCAACAACAAAATTTTTAACACCCAGCATCCATACATAAATTTCCTTCAGTTCTCATGAGTGCATATGTATGTAAATACAATTCATTAGCAACACTTATTTGCGCACTAAATTAAATGCATGTATGTTTATTTTTGACAGATGAAAGCGAAACGTCAGGCGAACGGTAGATGCTGTTAGATAGAAAGGCTGGAGGTGCGATAATGCGACATAATGAGATTTAAGGCAGTTAATTTGAAGTTTTTTTCCCTAAGTATAGCAAGTGTGTGTTGATATTCTAAAATGAAAAGTAGCAAACAAGCGCGTAATATAAAAAACAACAACAATATGCATTAGAGTATCAACGATCACACCGAAAAGCAGCTTAATTACTTTTCTCTATCAACCACCGCAACATCCTTTGCTGCTTTGTGCTTATGTGTATGTGCATGTAAATCTGTTTGTAAGCAATTTCCATTGCCTACTTTAATGCGCCTCACAAGGTACATATGTACATAATTTTCAAATTCAAATGCAAATAAGCAAAAATTTTGTGACCCAAATTTTTAAAATTTATAGATTTCAAATCAGCCAAACACACAGCCGCACAGTGGTTGGAGAGGCCATGTTTTACGCCAGAAAAGATATATTTGAAAATTGTGATAAATTAGCTGGAATAAAGCCATTCTTATTCAAAAATGTCCAACGAACTCAAAATTGATAAGCACTTTCAATAATATCTGCTGATCAAGCCGATGAATCCGTTTAATTCAATGAATTCGACCGTGTCATGTTGTGCTGATAGCTTTCTTAACGATTTCTTGTGGAAACTTTCAATTATAAAAATAATTGCCGGTTTGGTGTAACTTTTTAGACTTGGAAAATGACTTCGCATGAAATATTTTAAAATAAAAATTCGTTTGACAAATTAAAAATTTCTTAATAATATGGCTTATTTTTTAAGAAATATTTTTCCAAAAAGGTATAACTAAAGAGTAAGACCTTCATTACTTTACCAAAAAATAATATAAAGGGTCCTTTAATGATATATGAAAAGAAAAGCTGCGCATATTAGCGCCAAAATGAGAGGGGCAGGAGTGTTTATTTCACCAGGTCAACTTTAGCAGTTATTTTATTAAGGATTAATAAAATGTATTCAATATTTAGCATCATATAATTTATAGGATCTGTCTTAACAAATCTGAAGTCAATTTAAAAAAATTCAACTAAGCAAATCCAATATGGCGTCCAAAAAATTTGGTATTCAGAGGCTCTTGATTCCTTTTTATTTGATATAAAATTCGTCACTAGCGTGTCCTCAAACCTTATCAGTAGCATTTTAAAAAAGACCTAATAGGTGGCATATAAAAAAGAAAAAAGATTTTCTTATTTTTATAAAAATTTACTGCCCATTTGACAGGTGTCAATTGTTAAGGCTTTAATATGACATGAAATTCATGATTAGCTGTCTAGAAAACTAATCAGAGACATTTTGATTTTCTTTGGAATTGGAAAAGTTGAAATATCAGCTTAAAACTTGGTACAGCAGTAGGGATAGAAGCAGTAACATTGCCATACAAAAATGAAGTTGCCACACTCACAAACTTTCGTAAAAATTTCAAGCATTTTAATTTGTTTATTGGAAAGATTTAGATTACGCAGTTTTGTAGCTATTAAATTTTAGTATAATAAGGTGCAAGTCCGAAATAGCTAGGACTTACCGTTGATTTTTGGCAAATTTTTTATTGTTGAAGGTGTTGTGCATTTAGTATCAAATAGTTGCCGAAGAAAAATTATGATATTTTTGATATCGCACAAAATCGCAGTATGAGATTATGGGGAAATAACAGATCATGGACTATTCTACCGATTTATGATGAGTGCTTTTTAAACATTTTTTTAAATCACTAAATAAACTTTTTATTTTTAATTGCACATTTTCATATAAATATCACTTAAATGCGCACATTTCTTTGGCACAACTTTTAAACTATAATAAAAGTTGTAATTGGTAAATATTCTACTAACTGTCACTATTTCTTTCCATTTTTCAATTTTGAAAATCAGCAAATAGATTATGAGTTACACGCATTTGAAAGTGACCCATAAATGAAGCTACACATTTTTCGTTTACAGAAAATTTCAAAACTATCTGTTTGAGGGCTACCAAATCAACGGTAAGTCAATTTATCGAAAAACAGAGTATACAATTGTTTACTCTGAAGTATTTGCTGTAATGCTGGAGACACACACCGTAGTATAATATCAATACCACGATCTATACCACACGTGTGTCACCCCCATACTACGATTCATTGTAGTTGTTGCTAAGCAGCGGCAAACAACTATATTGAAATTAAAATTTCTATACAACATGTGTGTCCCAGGCATAAGATAAGACAAAAAAAAATCAATTTCAAACAAGTCAAAAAATTGACTTTTGGCCACAAAATAGGCTCAAATTCCCCATAGTGCAGCTGTCAACTGACAAACTATAAATTTTATGGCATATTTGGCGTAAGCATGACAAAAATGCTATGTGCCTACAGTTTTATTAAAATCGTAACAACCTTTCTTACTTTTCACGTAAAACATGGCCTCTTCGACCACTGTGCGCCAAGTAGGTATGTGAGTTTGTAAGCCTAGCAAGGCAGACAGCCCCTTTGCCTTTCCAATAACTGTAGCCTCAACTTTTTGTACGCTGTAGTTCAACGCCCACTATAAATATAACGGCTCGATTCGGTTCACCCACAAAGTGGCATGTAAACAAATTTTGTAATCAAATTGCAATTCGTCAGCTGAAAATTTTAATAATTCAACCATGCTGTAACAACTTCTTCACCCTTTTTGGCGGTTTTTCTTTTACCGCTGTGCTGTCAGCAAAAGTTTTGTTCCAATTTTGTGTTTGTGCTGTAAGTTATTTGCTGATTTTATCGATGGCGGTGGAGGGGGGGGGGATGTCCTTGTACACTAAGATGTGGAACGTCTGCTCGTTGGAGGTTGCCGAGTTTTTATTTATTTTTTCTTTTTAGCAAATTTCGCATGTGAAGATGGTTTGTGAACATATCTTTAATAAAGATAAATAACATTGTTTTTGTAAGAAAAGAAGTGGGTTGGACGAACAAATGCCAGAGAGTTCCCAAAAAATCTTATTAGAGCTTGTCTCCCCATACCTTAATATTTTCGGATACACACTATCTGGGCTCGTCGACTTAAAGTCGTCCAAGGAGTCCAGAGGAAACCACACTGGCCCTTTACTTACCACCCGTGAGGCTATGTACCAGTTTAGTAAGGTGGCTTTTCCCGAGGTACTGTCAAACTTCATATACCTCTGTCCGTGTCAGGAATTGACCTGCTACCCGGAAAAGAGGTTTTCAAGAGAGCGGTGCATGTATGTGTCCAGCTGCGACATCGTATAAGACCCACCAGTTTTTCTGAGAGCATCCAGCCTAAATGTTAGGTCCTATTGAAGTATCTTACATAGTCTGCCAGACTTTTTCATGTTGTCAATATGACTGCAGACGTCTATGTAAAAGCTTAATTTTGACCTACGAATTTTCATCTTATATTCCTTCTTCACTACATGATATTCGGACCAGTCCTCCTGTTTTCGGATTTTTAATGCCGATTATTATTATTATTATTATTATATTATTAATCAGAATTCTCCTGGTACTTTTACGAAGTCTGGTAAGTTAGCGTTTCACCGTGGTACCGCTTTTCACTGCCTGCATCTTCTTAGCGGACACAATTCCTTAAGACCACCATTTAAAGTAGGAACTCGATACCTCGCGGGTCATCCCTCCAATTGACTTAAGATTTTGAGCTTAGGGAGATGTGATATGCTCGTTCCGAGGAGCATACCAAACACTTCCCAGTCCACCTTTCGATAATTCCTCTTCCCAGATAATCCCTTCTTTGATGTGATTCATCAAAACTTTGTTCATAATCACCCTCGAAGGTGGAGTGAGTGTAGAACCGTATAGCAGGCAGGTCGCGGCTACAATGGTCTCGGCGCGTTTCCCGCCCGTAGAGTACACAATTTTTATCGCAACGAAATCTTGGAAGCAGAACTGTCTAAGCGTCGGCAATATAATGCATGCACGTGGGCTTTCTGTCCCTCTAAATTCAAGGACGCTATCTCAGAAAAACCCTCGAAGTCTACAGATACGCCTTCGGATACCCATGATACCTGAATTAGGATAATTTGGGGATTCGTACGCATCGACGGTTTGTCATGCTGCAAATTTATTTGTTTAAAAAAATTTTTAACGATAAAACCATTAATTACTTCTTACCTGATTCTCCTTCCTTATCATGGACCGAAAATGAATCCGTCCCAGGTGTATGTGAAGGACCTCCAAACTGCCTGCTCTGATGCCCATCGCCAGAAAAGACCGCTATTCATTGCTGGAAGTCGGTCCTCCTTTGATGTATGGCTCATATTCAGTTCAACGTTCTGACTGCTGACATGCCGTAGAACCGCGCTTGGTTTCCTGGTATTCAATCAGTGGGGCTTACCATCATAAGACTGCTTACGCCTTTTAGGACTTATTTGCAGTATTCGCCGACTGTCATCGTGTCTCGGGAAAACTCGTTAGAGTACTGTATCTTTACGATACTCGTACTCATTTCGATTCATGATTCGACTCGGCCTCCCACAAATAGATGTAAAGAAAGTAAATTTTTCCTTTGGACAACGAACCTTTCCCTTTGGTCCGACGCCGTCAAAACAGAACGTTTCCTGGCCCTACCATTGGTTGAGCTTGACGACAACGACTATAGGACTAAGCGAATCTAGCCGGGCTTAAAAAACCGCTACTACAACAACAAAAAAATGTGTGATTTTACTCAGCCAGTAGTTAGAGGTGACATTATGGCGCTGTGAACCTCTATTGACTAGGCGAGTCAAGGCCGCTCCTTGAATAAGCGTTGCAGTCAACTACTGCCGCTCAATTTCTCGTCCACCTCCGTTTCCCGAAATCATGGCATGCCGCTGAGTATGATCGAAGTCCGTCACTCCTAGTTTAGTGCCACTTGGCTTGACTGAGGCTATTCCCAACTAATAATGATCTCGTCCGTAACTCATATATCCATACGGTAAATTGTCCGCCCTTATGTAAAGAGGCCTTTATAAGGTGAAGGTAGATACGCTCGTCAGTTAGGATTGCCAAAATGGCAGAAAATATCAATGAAATTTTAAAGAAGCGCAGTAGTTACCAATGAAGTAAAGTTAGGTAGTGTTTGTTTAGGGTATTTGAGCTAAGTTTAATAAGTTAATTTGTATGCCACAGAGGTCTTTTATAGTTGCAAGCCATTAAAGTCTCTGCATCTTTAGATGATTTCCGTCAACCATTCGAAATACTGTAAAGTTTTTTGACGGATTCTTCGCAATGGGCAGAGCAGTCACTCAGGAAATGGTCAACGAATGCTGCCTTTCTCCCATCTTGACAGATTTTACAAAAAGTTTGTTTATGCTTGAAGGTTCTTACTACAGGCTAGGAGTATTATGTACGCAAGGTGAATTCATATAACCATGGATATCATTAATATTATTAAAAGCGCCTTCCACATCCAGGTAAGTTGCCACCGGAAGTGAGTTTGTAAGACAAAGAAACGCCGCGGCATCAAGTTGGTATGCGGCCAATGTCGATGGATTCTGACCATCCAACTGTAACAGTGACTTCACAGTCGTTGGCTTCTTAGAGCCAACAGTCTTAGTCGCCAAACTACTGTCGCCGCCAGAGGGAGCTGCTTTCCTGCAACCCATAGCATTAGCAGAGTCGCGGGGTAAGCATGCCGTTTCCGCAGAACCTTTTCTCACGACGTCATGGAAATGGGTTCGGTCTCTGGCAGTTTATCGAGGAAGCGACGAGAGCTTTCACACCTCACCTCCTTATCGCACTCCGTGTCATCATCCTTTGCGAGACCTTGAGGCGCCTCTGGCTTAGTTTGAGGGACTTCGATCTTACCTCTTCGATGAGTACAATAGTGGATGGATACTGAGTCCAGAGTCGACCCGTCGGTTAAAGGGCAACGCCTCTGTTGTATCGCCAAGGTTAATGCCTTAGTAGCGCATCGATCATCCAAATCTGGGGCAGAATGATCGGGTCGACAGTAGCAAGTCGGTCGCCGGTGCCTGTTGTCACCAATCTATCTTTCGCCGTATACTGTGGGCCGGGATGATTCGAATTTCCTGGCTAAAGCAAACGGCGGTTTGGCTTTGGTTGTTACATTTTATAAATTCCTTGCCGCGAAGGTTCAAGTCCCGTACTCTACAAGTCTAGAGGTCCAGTCTACATTCCATTCAAGTAAAAGTTCATGTCGGCTTGTGCGTTCGTCGCTACGTGCACCGTATAGGTTCTTGTCTTACTTATTTACGAGAGCTCAGCCATAAGCAAGAATATTTCGTCCGCAATCTGTCGAAACGAGTGAAGCTGCCGTTTGGAAAGGAGACGTTGTACTTTCACTTTCTCTAACTACGCGCAATTATCACTTCTTAATTCGCAACTTTCAAGCGCTCTTCATACAACACTCAGTAGCCATATAAGTATTCCCCATGACGGGTGTTTCATCACTGTCGTTGAGTGTTGCCAATCAACTTTTGACCCAAAACTCATGTTGCTGAGCATTTGTGTTTTTTGTGATTTATCCTGCATTACCCTGCCCTTCTTTCCTACAATTTTTTTTTTCTTTATTTTTTTGCAAGGTTCTGCATCTTTTGACAATTTTCTAACAGTTGGTGTTGAATATCTAAAATGACGAAGAAGGAAACATGCAAAGAAGAATGCGCAAAATTAAAAATAGCAGCAGTGATAAAAGGAGGAAAAGTAATTGCATGCCGAAACGCGCGGTTTTGCTAAATTCAAAAAAACAACAAAAATGGCAAAAGGAAAAGGAAAAATAAATAAACTACACAGCTACCTATAGTAGTGGGCGAATTTTGCAGTGCTAAAAGCAGCATGGAAGGGCCACTGAATGTAAAAATTTGTGTCACTGCCTTGCAGCGGTTACGCCATTTTGATTTCTTCGTTCCGATTTTCAGTTGGTATTTTGTAAAGAGGAGACATAGATTTGAACACAAAATTACTGTGTTTACCTTTTAGGTTTTTGTTTGGCTTTGTGCGGTGCCGTGTTTACGAGGCGTTGGATAAAAAGTTTTTAACTAAAGATTTAAAGGCGATCTCGGTCAAGATATGGCTGGTAGTGGAAGTGAAAAAATAGTATACCGTTGAAGAGTAGGTAGCTGGGATACCTGGGTTTATTACTAGGACTTTTTAAAAGGAAAGTTACTAATAATGGACAAATGGCTATAGCAATTGTTTCATTTGTACTGTAAGTCTTTTAAATGAATTTGAATCCGTACCCTAAATGGAGTCCTTTTCCTTAAAATTTTCCAAATTATGTATTTTATAATTTTTTTGATTTTTTCATTTTCTTTTAACTACTAATTGCACCACCAACCATTTACTATTTATGACATCAAAAATGCTTTCAAATTAATTGGTACTGAAGCATTGAAAAGAAGAAGGCCATTTACAAATAAACAAGTAAACAATTTGAATTCCAATGACGAAGGCCAAAGCTAACAATGCTTGCACTATATACACATACATACATATTTATATATATACACATTCACTTATATCCAGGTTCACACACACCCATCCACCCAACTGGAAAACAATTCAAATGTAGTTTGGCGAATACCGGAATGCTACCGCATTGAAATGCTGATTGACAATGGATTGCTGTTCTTCGATTGAATATTTTGCCTTGCCACAAATCCGTCTATCAACTATTCACTGGGTCACAAATGGAGCAACGATGACGGCAATACAAACAATTGGCGGCAAAAGGAGGTGAAAATGTGAAAGAATGCAGGCAATTTGTGGGCAGCAATAGACGCGCTTGGTCAGTGTTTGGGCTCTTCACGGGTGTAGATTGTGGGATTGAGGGCAATTAAATTGAGAATTCGACAGTTTTTGCGAAGTATTTAGGTCGGTAGGTCGGTTGGTCGGTTGGTTGGTCAAAGAGCAGATTTGAAAGATTTGACAGGTACTTAACTGGATTGTTCAAGGCTGGTGGATGAGTACTGAAGCAAAGCGCTTGAGTTATTAAAATTAAAGATAAAATGAAAGCGGTTGAAATGATTTATGAGATCACATGAAGAGTGAGAGAAAAATCTTTGCCTTTTTTTTTGGGAATTTATAAATAGCAAAATGTAAGTATACAATTATCTTTAAACCTAAAACGTCCATAAAAGTGCCGAAAAGGCTAGACAATTTCCCTAATACCGAAAAGAACCGCAAAATACAAAAAACATCCGATATAATCCCGTATATTTTCGAAAAAATTTAAATATTTCGAAAAAACTCTAAAAGTGAGAAAAAATTCGGAATAGTCCCGAAAATATGGCAGAAAATACTGAAAAAATACCGAAAAGTTGCCGAAATAACCCCGAAGATCCTAAAAATGCTTTGAAAAAATACCGCAAAAAATTCCCAGAAAAAGCTCTAAAGAGCTCCGAAATAGTCTCGAAAGCCTCCAAAATAATGCAAATGGTTCCGAATACCTATATGCCGAATAGTTCTGAAAAAATACGGAAAAATTCTGAAATAATTCCAAAGGTCCTGAAACAATTCAAAAAAGTTCCCAAAAAATCTTGAAGAGTATCGAAAAGTTTCGGAAAAAATAACCAAAACTCGCCAAAAATTCTAAAGAAACTCCCAAAATAACCCCAAAAGCTTATGAAAAATATCAAACAGCTTCGAAATAATTCCGAAAGTTTTAAACAATAAGTAAAGGGTCCCGTAAGTATGTCGAAAATCCTTAAAGGTGGTAAGCGTATTCGGAATGCTCCCGAAAATGTGCCAGCAAATACTGAAAAAACCCTAAAGAATCCCGAAGGTCTAAAAAAAACTACCGAAAGCTTAAAAAAAATCTCAAAAAGTCCCGAAAAAATCAGAAAATATATTGCGAAAAATTCTTAAGAGAAGCTCAAAAAACCTCAAAAAACCTCGAAACAGCTCAAAAACAGTCCCGAAAACTTCCAAAAAAAATTAAAATGGTACCTGAAAATGTGAAAAAATCCCGAAATAATTCCGAAGTTCCTAAAGCAATTACAAAAAGTTCTTTAAAAACTCCTAAAAAATATTTAGAAGAGTCCCGAAAAATTCAGAAAAAATGAAAAATATTCGCAAAATATTTTAAAGAGTCCCCAAAAACAGTTCCGAGAAAAAATTTCGAAAAAGCTCCTTACAAATGTACAAAATGCGTCCCGAAAATATGCCGAAAAAACATCTTAAAAAAAGACGGAAAGGATCCAAAGTAGTCGCGAAGGTCCTGAAACTATTCTATAAAATTCTCTAAAGCTGCCAGAAAAATCTTGAAGTCACAATGAATCTCAGAACAAAAATTTAAAGTTCGAAAAAGTTCGAATATAGTCCCGAAAACTACGGAAAAACTGCAATTGGTACCAAAAATATGCCTCAAGCAATGTATTAGGTTCGGAAAAAGTTGAGAAACAATGCTCTAAAAGCGTCCAAAGACACCGAAACATCCCGTAAAAAAATATAGATCTTTAATACATTAATTTACTGCTTAACGTGTTTTCGGCCGCTATCTAATAGTTACGTTGACAGATCAAACTAAATATATCCCATTTCTTACTGAAATACTTTAGACATCTACTCTGCCATTGGTATAGGTTAGGCTAGGCGTTAGAAGAAATATTGTGTGCTTGAAATTAAGTTCCGCAGGTAGCACCTGTCTTCCTCAGAGAGCTCCGTATGCATTTTTTTACTATACAAACCTTGCGGAAGTTGTGAAAGAAGAAACAGCCTCGACGGTAAGGGCCAAAAGTTGCATAACGCATAGGTTCTTTTTGGACAGTGGTTAGACACCTGTCATAACCGAGAGTTAGCGCTTAGCCAGCTTATAAAACACTTTCGACTACCTATGGTCTACCTACGGACTACGGAGGGGGGATGGTTCGGAGAGCTCCTCTGGAGCACCATGATGCACCGCTGATCAAGGGAAGCTGAGCTTTAGGACAGACATGCCCTCGGATTAACAGGATTAGTACTCGTATTAAGCCATTAGTTAGCGGACCAATTTGTGGCTAAGTTCAAGTAACCCTTCATAACGTACAGAGATTTGTTAGACACTTTCTTTTGACCAGGAGTGCCAAGTCGTAAGTATACGCAATAACTCAGAAAAGCCCCATTTCAGCTTACCCAGGACGTCTTTGAAGACAATGGTCCAGTAAAAGGGTGAGTTAACACTCCCTTGCGGGATACCTTACCGCCCAACTACGCCACAAAAATTCTATTCTTTCGCAGTGTTTGTGGCAGTCTAGCTAAGTGGATTTCAATTTCGATCTTATCCAGGACTTTTACTTCCACCTCGAGCAGGGCGTTATTAGAAGCTCCTCGATATCAAAAAGTACTCCAGAAATGAAGATTTTGCTCATAAACTACCTCCTCTATAACTCTAACAACGGTATGCAATGCAGATTCCACTGGTCTTCGAGTAGATGCGCTCAGTCGCTTCCGTGGTACAGCTTAAATGGTGACACAAGAATTCACCCAATAAATAGGAAATTGAAAAAATTATAAAGATGAAATAAGGCGAAGAAATATGTTGCACATGACGGTGTAATAAAAAGCAATAAAAGAGTGATTAACAGAAGATATTATGCAATTGATAAGCTGACAGATGTTGTTAAATACGGCTCAGCTTCATGCGAGTACTTATTAAGGGGCAATTTCTCATGAAAAAGTTAAATGGCACTTGAGTTTAATTAACTTTCGTTGGGTTTCAGATCACCTATATTAAAAAATTACAAACAGGTGGCGCAACTGTTGCTTGTTCCATGAAATTGTTGTTGCATTTGTTTGTTTATTTACATTTTGTGCTGAACAGCTGATTGTTGTTTGGTATAAACGCAGGGTAGCATATGCCATATTTAAATAGCCAACATTGGTCATTTAAGTACAGTTTAAATCAGGGACCGTAACGGTTATAATCATTGTAATAAAAATCATAATTTAACCAGTAAAATTTGATTTATATTTTTTCGATAAAATTTAGTCATTTTATGATTTTTATTTTTTTGGTCAAAAAATAATTGTTATCTTCGATTTTTATTTTTTCGATCATAAAAGATTTAAATCGGTCATAAAAAGCAGTCGCGGTTATAATGGTTAAAAGTGATCAAAAAAAAAACAATCAAAAATAACGATTCTTTTTTGATCGAAAAAATAAAAACAAAACAATAAGGATTATTTTTTGATCGAGAAATAAAAATCATAATATTTAACGATTATTTTCGGCCACTGGTTTAATTATGTGATCTGAGAATTAATTTTTGAAGTTAATCAACAATCTGTACTTAAATAGCTCATCTGAATTTGGCCCAAAGTGGCACACATTTGAAGCATTTAAGAGTGAATGTGTATAATTTCTGTTATAATCGCGTGTGTGTATGTAGTATGTTACTAAAACATTGTTGCAATTGTTTTTGCTAAAGTTGTTGTTTAGCTCACATTTTTGTTGTACGAAAATTTAATAAAGTTATCCTCTTTCCAGTTCATTGAACGGACAGTTAATAATTTAACCTACATACTTCTGGCTATTTGTCAATAAAGACAGTCAACATATTGGCAGCAACAACATGACGCCAACAAAAGCAACTAAGTGTACTTGTAATAAGTAATAAGCAGAAGAATGTGACAGCAACAACAATATTGCAACGAATATACGTTTTAAAAGAACAGCTGCCATAGGAATGATGGCCAGCAGAAATGGAGAGAATTAAGAAAGACATACAGAGAAAGTAAGACAAAAAGCAGATTTTTGGGGTGGAGCAAAGGAAATACACTCATGTGAGAGACACCGAAAAAAAAAAACAACAACAATAACAGCGAATGTCATGGACAACCGTAGAAAGAAGGAGCGAAAAAGGGAAGTAGTGTAATTTGATTAAGTTCTGTGTTGGGTCAGATGGGAAAAGTGGGAAATTGGGTGCCGATATTGAAAATTGTTGCTAACGGTGAAAAAAAAAATATTTAGAAAACTGTAAAATCTGGCTGGCATTGGAAAGAGCAAAAGGTACACAGGAAAAGTGGCAAACATTATAAACTAAGTCAACTGTCACTAAATTACATGACACGGTACGAGAGTTGAGTGAATGCTTGAGTAGCTGGAAAGAATAATAAAGCAGCAATGGGAAAAATGAACAACCCAAATAACGAAAATATTTTAGGCAGGTATTCGCTGGTGTAGTTTTAATATTCAAGTGGACAAGGACAAGGAAATTTCTGTAAAGACTAAGTAACTTATGAAACTTGTGAAGGGCAAAGTGGAAGTCTTGAAAAGGAAAGTGAAAGAAAGAAGGCACGAAACTTTTAATTTAAATCTAAAAAAGAAACCATACATATAAAGTTAGGAATAAGGTTAAGGTAAAAGAAAATGATAAGATTAATATAAAGATGGAGATTAGGATAGAATGAAGAATAATGTAAGGGTGATGGGCGAAGGTGCAGATAAGAAAAAGGATGCGGATAAGAATAGTTATAAGTGTAAGTATATGGGCGAAGCAAGGGATATGATTCAGGATTCGCATAAGAATTAAGATAAGGATAAGACTAATGATAAGAATAAAGTTAAATCAAATCCTAGACCCTTTTGGAATTATATAAAGTCTAAAAAGGGATGTACTAGTATCCCCGCTGGCATTTTTCTTGATAACAATTATGCACGTACCTCAAGTGAAGCGGCAGATTTATTTGCGGAGTTCTTTCAATCAAATCTTGTTCAAGCAGAACCTGATCTCCAGTGTGACTTCACTTCTAGCCTTGCATCCTCTTTAAACTTCGGTGCTATGTGTCTCTCTTCTGAGGATATTAGTAATGCTATCTTTAAACTTAAATCTACTTCTCAAACTGACGTTGATGGACTTTCAGCTACCTTGATAAAAAATTGTCCGGCTCTGGTTTATCCTTTGCTACTAATATTCAACAAATCGTTATCTTCGGGTAGTTTTATTGACGATTGGAAGCTCACCTCCATAACGCTTATTTTTAAAAGTGGCAATAAAAATGACGTGCGTAATTATAGGCCTATTTCCAAATTGTCGACTATTTCAAAAATCTTTGAACATGCGGTCAATGCAAAGATGAGCTTTGCTGTTAAATCTTTAATTTGCCCATATCAGCATGGGTTTGTCGCCGATAGATCCACAGTTTCTAATCTTGCTGTTTTTAGTGAATACTGCATTGAGTCTTTTTCAGCTGGTTTCCAGGTCGATTGTATTTACACTGACTTCTCCAAAGCTTTTGATAAAGTTTCTCATATAGTCCTAATTAAAAAATTAGCTTGCCTTGGATTCCATTCTGTTTTTCTGCAATGGATAAACTCATATTTGTGTAATAGGCAATGTGTTGTTACAATTGATGGCATATCTTCTAGCCCCTTTGTTGCCTCCTCCGGAGTTCCACAAGGTAGTACCTTGGGCCCGCTTTTATTTATACTATTTATTAACGATATCAGTAGTTTTTCATTTGCTAAATTTTTGCTTTATGCTGATGACCTAAAGATATTCTCAGTGATTAAGTCATTAGCCTTCAGACTGATTTGGATAAACTTCACTTGTGGTGGCAGAAATCGCGTCTCTCCCTAAATCTATCTAAATGCTTTCAAACTACTTACTTGAAGACATTTAACATTTTGCACACCAACTACAAAATATCTAACTTCGACCTGCAGTGTGTTAGTGAGATCAAAGACCTTGGCGTTATTTTTGATAATAAGTTTTCTTTCAATAAGCATATAAATTATGTTACTTCTAAATCCTTCTCTATGTTGGGTTTCGTACGACGTAACGCCTCTAAATTTTCTGATCCCTATACCATTAAACTACTCTTTACATCATTTGTTAGATCGCACTTAGAATATGCTGTTTTTATCTGGAGACTATGTCATCAGCAAGATATCAAAAGGATTGAACGTGTTCAAAAAATCTTCCTCAAATTTGCTCTTCGGTCCTTAAACTTTGAAGATCCTATACCACCCTATTCCTCTCGCCTCAAGCTGATAAATCTTAAGTCCTTAGAAAACCGTAGGTCTATATTATGTTTGTCATATACTTATCATAAATGGGGTCATAGACTGTCCTTACTTGTTGGAAAGGATACGATTTCTACCCTTTCTAAGGATATAATTTTAAAACCAAATACGATAGTAATTCTCCTATTACCCGCGCTATTCGTGAATTAAATATCATTAGCAATTCTGTTGTGCTTGATTTTTCATTCACAAGGGAAGCTTTTTTGAATCTTTTGAATTCTGTGTTATGAATAAGTATATTGAATTATAGGTAATATTGCTTCATAGTCTGTAAGGATTGTAAATTCATAGACTAAAACAAATAAATAAATAAATAAGCATAAGGATAAGGATTGGGATAAGAATATGCATACGCTTAAAGACAAGAAGGATAAGGATAAGGATGACAAGGATAGATATAAGGATAAGAAAGAGGATAAGGATAATGATAAGGATTAGGATAATTATAAGGACAAAGATACGGATAAGGATAATGATACGGATAGGGATAAGAATATGCATATGCATAAGGACAAGAATAGAGATTAGGATAATATGGTGTTCATGCTCAGCACGCATTTAGCATTTTAGCATTCGTATGGAAAATGCGTCGCATTTTTTGGCAAAATGCTAAAATGCTAAATGCGTGCTGAGCATGAACACCATATTAGAATGAGGATAAGGTTAAGGATAAGGACAAGGATAAGGATAAGGATAAGAATAATGATAAAGACATAAGGATAAGGGTAAGGATAAAGATAAGCAAAGGATAAGGATTGGGATAAGGATAAGGATAAGGATAAGGATAAGGATAAGGAAAGGTTAAGGATAAATTTAAGAATAATGTTAAAGATAAGCATAAAGATTAGCATAAGGATAAGTATGGGGATATTGAAAAAAATAAAGAAAAGATCCAGGGTAAGAAAAAGGAAGAGGAGAACCAGCTGTATCTACTTAAACATCCACGAAAAACTGGTCTTTATACAATATTTTTTTTTGGAAATTCAGAAACAAACAAATTTTCCCTTGATTTACATATTTACTTAACTTGAAATGTTTTTATATTCGAGTTCGAATGTCCCAGCGGACAATTGCTCGCAAAATAATACCAAATGCGGGATTTACTCTGACGAACTCGCGCTAAACTTCCGTTTTCTCCTACCATACCATTGTAGCGTCTTTCAAGCAGAGCTACACGCCGTAATGGAGGCGGTTCGGTGGCTCATAACCTCCGCCCCTACAGGACGGCCTATCGCTATCTATTCTGACAGCTAGGCTGCTATCGAATCTCTCAAATCTAACGGAACAACGTTCAAAGTAGCCATAGAATGCAGGAAGACTCTCAAACTGCTGGCATCAAAATGCTCCTTGACTGCTGTATGGGTCCTGGACATAGGGACATTCCTGGCAACTGCTTAGCCTACGAGCTGACAAGTAGGGGGACGAAAATATCTGAAGTCAATTCTGCTCAGAATGCGGACATACCTCTAACCTTCTGCAACTACAGACTGAAGGCTGAACTTATCGGGGAGGTAAACACCAGCTGGGCCGTGGAAACCATCTGCCATACTACCATGCATATCTCTTACTCGGCTGGACCGCTCCTCTCTCAGATTAGTAGTCGAGGTCATGACCGGGCACTGCCTGATGGACACACACGGTAAAAGGTTAGGATACCCCACCAACAATTTTTGTCGCAGTTGCAGGGAGGAGGAGGAGACTATCGAACACTATCTCTGCGATTGTCCCGCCCTGGCCAACACGCGCAACCAACTCTTTAAAAGGTACTTTCTGGATTGTTTAGCCGAATTGAACTCGGCGAGCTTCCTTGACTTTTTGTATTATATAAAACGCACTCGGTAGTTCAATTATTAAGGGAGGGGAAAGAAACAAATGGCTTCGGCCAGTGGTTTAACCCGGCACAACTCTCGCAAACGAATTTCGTAACGATGGCAATATGATTCACATGTGCTTCGGTTTGTAGCAGTGAAAGTTTCATTTGCGGCTATCTTTCTCCTGCGCTCGCATTTTTATCGCAAAATTCAAGCTGCAGTGCTCGTGCGCGAGCGTCTTATGATCAAAACAGATTTCGAAGCGTTCTTTGCGCGCACATGTGAGCTCGTTTGCGGACATTTTGCGAGACTCCCGCTAAAGGCTCGTGTGTTGGTCCGCTGGACTATTTCAATATCGATGAGAATTTATACAATTATTTACATATTTGTTGGAAGGTACTTTGGCTTTTAAATGAAATAAAAGCTTCGCTTAAACTGTTCTCCGCTATCAAGACGCAGTTTGCGCACCTTTGGCCGCATCTTTTGACGAAATATGCGGTACAAACTTAAATGCCTAGCAAGTTCGTCAGCAGCTCTAAATGGCACAACAAGGAAGAGTGAAACTTCCAGTCATAGTAGTAACTCTTAACTAGTTTATTTATAACACAAATCAAATCCAACTTTTTGAAGCAATAAAACTCAATAATCAAGTTAAAGAAAATATGAAATCACTATGGATTAGCGGCGTAAAGTGACAGACAATCGGTGTAAAGTGAGAACACCCATCGGCAGACAAGAGTCTGGCGGCGAAAACTGAGAATCTTAGGCGAATCAAGCGAGTGGCAAGTGGCAACTTATGCGCCTGATGGTTGGCAGTTAATCCACTTAATGACCCCGATGATTTTATTGATGGGCCAACATATGGCAATAAAAACAAACAAAACAACAGCAATGCGGATAAAATAAAAAGTTGAAAAAATCACAAGAAAAACCAACTACAAACAACACAAATAAAAGTGTGTATAAGAAAAAAAGCTGCTGCTGTGAGCTCGTCACTTGCAAATGTGCGAATAGGCCGCACGATAACCCACCGGCGCGTCGATTGCAAGTTTCCCTTTGTTGGCCATTTTGCGTTGAATGAAGTTTTGCGCAGGCCTTTAATGTGAAGCAATTTCTTACGTGCTTACAACAAGTTCTGAATGGAAAAAGTGAAAAGCGATAAGAGGGGGGGTCAAATCGCTGCAATTGAGTTGCAAACTGAGGCTGGTCGCAGGCGGTCGAAGTATGTACGTATGTAGTTAGAGCCTGCTGCTAAATGAAGAGAAAATATGAGTCGTTAGTGGCAACAGTTGGTGTTGATGGCTAGCGCTGTTGGTTGTAGGAATTGTGCGAAACTCGTTGTCAGGCAATAACGATGCCAGCCAGCCAACCAGCAGTGTATCTAAAGCTGGCAGTGGTGGTGGCGATGATAACAGCGACGCTGATAGACATTCCAATCGCTGACTGCTTTCGTAAATATTATCTTGTTCAGACTCGAGTGGGAATAAGGCGCAGCTTCGATGCTCAGCGGGTAAATATCTTGTCTCTGCTGTCTCTTTATTAGGCCCACGCTATGCAGGATTTATGTCCGTGCATTAGAAAACAATTTGCTCCTTACTTCAGCGGAGTTTTAGAAAAATTGATGTCACATTTTATCTCCTACCTTTAATCGCTTACTTATGTACGGAATGAGGTGCTAAAAAAGAGCTTATAATTTTTATAATTTTTGTAACTAGTTTAGGGTAATAGTTAACATTAATAATAACAAAGAGATATTAAGATGTTAAGTCTTTAACAGCTGTAAACTTACAGTTTACTATAAAGGCAAAGTAAGTGACACAGGGAAGCGTTAGATCCCACGAGTATGAACACGAGTCTGAGTATGAAAACGAATACAGAAACCTTAGCCTTCGATTTCGATAATATCAAAAATAATAAAGATTACAGGATTGATATATGTATGTATGTGTATGTATGTTTATGATTGTCATGTTATCGAATATCAAATATATCAGAAAACAAAATTAATACGGATATTCATTTTCATTTTCATTTTCATTTCTTTATTAAGTCAATGGTTACAAACCTTACTGACTAGATTTACAAAATTACTTAAAATTAATTTAACAACTAAATTATAAAGATGGTTGGTTTGCTAAATAATAAGACTCAATGCGTGACTTAAACTGCGACCGTGGCATCGCAAAATCGAGATCAAGGCTTCTAGAGAGCCGATTAAACTCTTCAAGTCCTCTTATAAGAGGGGCAAGGCAAAAGTAATTCGATCTCAAAACTTCAATATGAAATAGATTGTGGAAGCGAAGTACTCGTTTAGGAACATTGAAATTTAACTACCCAAGTAGAGTTGAATAGTCGATGGCACCGGAAATTATATCAAATATAAACATTAAACTTTGAACGAGACGTCTGACTTCGAGTGACAAAAGATTGATGAGCATGCACCTAGCACTGTAGGGTGGCAAGGGATTATCAAAATGAAGTGGTTGAAGAGCAAAACGTAGAAACTTGTGTTGAACTCTTTCAATTCTAAAAGAGTGTGAGGAATACATAGGATTCCAAATGACTGAGGCATACTCCAATTTCGATCGGACTAAAGAACTAAATAAGATTTTTCTTGTGTAAGGGTCTTTGAAGTCACGAGACATAAGTGAAAATATTCATAATTATAAAACATTTATATACACAAATCGAAAAATCTATCGATAACTCTATTGATAGCAAATCCATAAAAGTTTCAAAACCAGGATCTATAATATTAATTATCAATATAAGAGTACAACAATAACTTCCGATAAAGTATGTATATCGGTGCTTATAAATTTATCGATATCGCAAACGCAGGCAATAAAAACTTATGCAATCGAAACTTACGCGGAATTCAAATTTAAAATGTGATGAAAAACACTTTGGTGTACATAAAAAACTATCAATAGATGTATCGATAATATATAAAAATTTTGATTGTATATATATAAATAAGTCGATAACGCTATTGAAAAGCATCTCGATAAAATTATCACAAAATTGAATCTTTAATTTTAATCACCTGTACAAATGAACCTACACCAATAATTTCCATGCATATATCGACGCTTAAAATTGTATCGAGAACGTTGGCAATGAATGTATTGAAAATAAATAATTGCAAATTTAATGGATATCCATAGTTTATAAGACGCCAATTATAACGAAAAATGTGACTCTAATTAATTTAGTATACATAAATATCGATAAATGCATCGATAATTTTATAAATGCAGGTTATAAGCAATTTTTTTTAGATAAATATCGATAAGGTACATAAATATAGGTAAACAAAATTACAATATATTTCAATGCCGATAATATACATAAATATCGATAAACATATGAATGAAAATCGATAACAAGTTTGATAAATATATCGATGGAGTTATAGAAATTGATTACTAAAAATATTAAAATGTGATGGCAATCAATGCAGTATATATAAACTATCTATAAGATACATACATAAATGCAGATATACATGCATATCAATAAATGTATCAACAGTAATCGATAACTATTTTGATAAAATATCGATAAAAGTATCGAAGTTTACAAGTTAGTATTACTCTTCCATGTGTACCGATAAGGGTTAATAAATATATATTATTCTATATGTATATCTATAAAAGTATATCGATAAATACCTATGTACCGAAAGTTGTGAAAAATCTTTTAGGGAGTACATACGGAATATGTTAAAGAAGTAATTTTCTTAAATTTATCGAGTTTCTCACTACATATTTCCAGTTTTTTTTAATATTATTTGTACTAGATTAGTATGAGCTGTATGAGCTTTACAACGATATAGACATAGTGCAGTGAATTAAGATGCAGCGGCTCCGCTGGCTAGGTCATGTCGTTCGAATGGACAGAAACGCTCCTGCTCTGAAAGTATTCAACGCGGGTCGCGATGCTGGTAACAGAGGAAGAGGAAGGCCTCCTCAGCGTTGGAAAGCCCAGGTGGATAAGGACTTGGCTTCACTTGCCAGTTCCAATTGGCGGCAGTTCGCACAAAAGAGAAATGCCTGGCGTACTGTTTTGGACTCGGCCAAAACCGATTAGGCGGAAGATTAGTTAAGGTTAGGTTAGGTTTGGTGGCTGTCCTCATAGGCCAAGATGACACCCAAGCATCTAACTCCGACGGCTGGAGTCAATGTAACGCCCTCCAGCGAAGGTAGTTGGAATTTGGATAGTTTGTTTTTTATTTGTAAGGCAACCCATAACAGTTTTTGCTGTGCTAGCGTTGAATCCGCTATCCTCTGGCCAGGTAGCCAAAATGGCTACGTGATTTTGTATATATAAGTTCCAACTTGAAGCTGTTTAGCATACGCTATGGCTTGGTAGCTCGTGGCCTGTAAGCTCAGCAGCCAGAGATTCTGAAATTTCTACTTTTTTGAAGGACATTGAAATTTCAAATATATGATTAATAAAGAAAAAATATTAAAAAAATCAATGAAAAGAGAAAATTCTGTAGAATTAAAAAAGATTAAATTTTTTGGTGAATAATGACGAATGGGTATTTAAAATGTTCTTTTAAAATTGTATCCTTGAATATACTTGAAAATTTACAGTATTAATTAATACTAATATACTCGTATACACGACCACATCCTCGAATTTCGGACTAAGTTTAATAGCTTAAAAAAATAAAAATATTTAAGAAGGCATCTTCAATACCTTTTAATCACTGTGCACCAAAAAATTTAATATTTTTTAAATTTACAGAATTTTCTCGTTTATTTGGTACCCACATTGTTATTCTATATTGCACTGAATTTTTTAAATCTATTTTGAATTAATCATATCCTTGAAATTTTAAAGTCCTTTAGAAAACCTACAAACGCAGTTTTAATATATTTGGTCCCTAGTTTTTTCATTGTTGATTGTTTCGTGTGTTTTGAGGTTTTTTGGTTTTTGTTGCACGGTGTAATAGCTTCCCGTAAACTATAAGGGTCATAGGTTAAGGTTGAGTGCAAAAGTAAATGTTTAATCAAGGTATTTTGTTGTTGGAAAGTAATTTTTCTTTACACTTTACTCTTTTACTCTCTTACTCGGGGTGTCGTGAGTACCCCTACTGTTTTTCAATGAAGAAAAAAATCGATGCAGTTGCTTCCTCAGTAAATACACATACGTTTCAAATCCTTCTGGTAAATAAATTTATTTTACACTGCAATCGAATTTGCCTCCAGTCGCAAAAATAAGTATGCTAGAGCATCTCCATTAGAGCAGAATAGCAGCAGATTGCTTTCCACTTGTATAAAACGGCAGAACTTAAGTTGGAGGGAGATAAAGTAGAGATCAGGCCAAAGCGCGCTATCAACTCGCAGCCGGAAGCAAAAGGAAGTTGCCAGGAAAGAAAACTAAATACGACTAACACAAACACTGGCAGCGAATGCATTTTTAATAGCCAAATAAGTGCGCTATGGAATTGTTGTTATTTACACAAATACTTTGAATGAAAATAATATAAAAGTATTTACAAATATGCGCAGATATGCTGTAGATAACTAGTAGAAGTCTTATGAAAAGTGAAAGAATACGGCATGAGGAGGTAATGCGTTGGGGTGAAAAGTGCAGATGAGGAATTCGAACAATTTGTAATCTCAGCTTGGCAGTGAGCAGATTAGTTGTTGCTTTTTGGGTACTTACGCATTTACTCGTCGACCTTGTATAATTTCACGTACTTATTTAATGTGATTTTATTTCTGGCAAAGTTCGTTGGATATTCGTTGCAAAAAGGTAAAATATTCAGCAGCTCAACGGATGTCGACTGATTTTTTTTCTAACTTAATCAAAGAGTAGCTAGACAACTGAAATCATTGGATATATATGTATTATTTATAGAAAATACAGGATGTATAAAATAAATAGCCAATATTTGTTAAAATGAAAGCGAGCAGAACAGCCAGAGAGGATACAAGACTAAGTGAAAACAAGTAAAGAAGGCTAAGTTCGGGTGAAGCCGAACATTAAATACCCGGCGCACGTATGAAACATCATTTTTTTACGATGCTGAAACCTACCGTTACGTGGTAAACAGGGATGGTTTTTTTCCCATTTCAAACATTTTCGACAATATTCTCAGTTAAACTTAGAGAAATAGTTTAGCTGTGTTTGGTAGAAATCGGTAAAGCCGTTACCGAGACAAACTTAATTAGTCGTAAGTGGGCGGTGTTAAGCCCATTTTCCTAAAGTCCATAAAAGAGATTGTTGTGAATACGAACCTTGAGTAAAGTACCGTTTCTAAATTTCGAAATATCGAGGTTTCCATGTATCTAAAATTTACCGTCATATGAAAAGTGGGCGTAGTTTTAGCCCG
>JAPVRG010248891.1:0-26516 GCA_029783565.1 Rhagoletis cerasi
TGAACATAGAATGTGTTCCTGGCATCGTTTCCAATCACATTCAGTTCTTTTCACGCCTTGAACATGTTTTTAAGCGACGCTATAACCTTTACAACATTTTCACAGACTTTGGCAACATTTTGCGGTGAAAAATGTTGCCAAGGATATTACGTCGCTTAGAAACATGTTGAAGGCGTGAAAATAACTGAATCTGATGGGAAACGATGCCAGGAACACATTCTATGTTCAAAATATTTAAAAAGTTCTCCCAAATAGTTTCTAGGCGACTAGAGAAATTTTCACGTGAAAAACACAATACCCAGCTTAAGTTTAAGCCCAAATCTTATTGGAGAAAAAAGCCCCTCAACTTAATTTTGACCTCTAGATTATGATACCGTTTTCAGAAAATCCGTATCACGTCAAAATTTTTAGTTATTTAGTGGAGAAGTTTCATGAAAAAATTTACAAACTTTAACAGGGAAGAATTTAAAAAAATTAAAAAAATTTTCTTTTGTGTTAAAACATGTTCTTTTACGAAAAAATCAAGCTACTAACGAAGCAAATCGGTGCATAAAGAAAAGAATGGCGAATAGGCAAATGAAAATGTGCAATGATTTTTTGTATGAAATATGAGCAAGAAAGACGACATATTTACATGGCATACTTGTAGTACATGGCGTATGCGTAACATTTACCAGCATATCATTAAAAAAATCATTGCGCATTTTCATTTGCTATTCACCATTCTTTTACCTATCCACCGATTTTCTTCGTTGGTAGCTTGATTTTTTCGTAAAATTACAGGCTTTATTACAAATAAAAAAAACCCAAAAAATGCATTATTTTTTCAAATTTTTCCCTGTTGAAGTTCGAATTTTTTTCATAAGGCTTCTCCACTAAATATCTCAAAATTTTGACGTGATACGGATTTTCTGAAAACGTCATCGTAATCTAGAGTCCAAAATTAATTGAACGTGTTTGGCCGTTTAGCTTAGATATTTCGAAACTTTAAAATTTACCTACAGTGTTATTAACAAATATAATAACTGTTTAAAATACCTATTTAATACCCAATTTAAGTAATTTGCGATAAATCTATGCATTTATTTCAATTAAAATTTAAATATGTAAAAAATAACATTCAGTCAATTAATTATTTTATACGAACGTGTGTGTGTGTTCAGTTAATTTATTAAGTTTTTTATGCACAGATGCACACGATCACACGTATACACAATTACATGTAACTTTATTTGTAAAAAATATGTTAACGTATTAACACTAAATAAAGGTCCTAAATATATGAATGTGTGTTGGTTTATTTAAAAATACAGTAACTATTTTTTTTACTTCAAATTGTCTGTGAAACACATTTTTGAATGAGTATAAAAAATTGCTAAACATAAACGAGTTGTTTACTTTAAATATAATTTACCGTTAACTTAACGCAATCACTTGACTTTCAGAATTTTTATTCTTTTGCTTAAAAAGTTTTTATTTATTTATTATTTATGCTCCTTTTTATTTCGTTTATATTTTTCATTAAATTAATTGCATTCTTTAAATACAAATTTGTTTTGTTCATTAATTTTTTATTAATGTTGTTTACGCATATTTAAATAATCAGTCGCACAAATGAATCACGTTGCTTGCATTTTCTTTTTTGCTTCTCTACAAATCGTTCGAATTTGCTAATTACTACTCACTTACACATTGTATTTTAACTGTATCTGTTTTAATTACACTTTCTTATAGTTTAATTACTTTGCTTAGCTTTTTGAATACAAAAAAATACAACTTAATATACTCATACATACACATATTTAAATGTATGTATGTTTTTTAAAAAATGCAAAAACTTTTTATATTTCTTCCGAAATAGAATAAACTGAAGAGCGCACTCTTCAACGCTTCTGCAAAATACTTTCAAGCATTCTTGTTATATTCATTCCTACTTAACAATTTAAGAACATACTTGAGACATGCATTATACATACACATTTACACGAACGCCGTGCAGCCACATCGCGCTAACTTTTATTTGCTAAATATCCTTTAGATTTTTACTAGTTTTACTAGTTGCTTCTCTCTACAAATACACTTCACTACTGTGAATGATTAATTATTGTTTGAATACAAACAGCCCCGTTGGGTCCCATTCGCTGTCTTCGTTTGGGCCGAAGCATTCATCGAAATACCATTCCATTGTCTTATAGACGTGACTTAGTGACTTTGACATCGCGTGATCCTCATCAGGGTAGACCTGCAAAGAAAGTTGGGACAAATATTGGAAAATTGTAAAAGTATGTAGATATGTTTTATTAAAGAAGCAGTTATTTTGTTTACTATACTATGTAAGTCATTACAAGACTGCTTTATACGTATTTACATAGATACTGGGTCGTGCAACAAATTCTGTTTGAGACTTAAAATTTAAACCTGGGGCGGCTGAAAGGTATTTTTCTCATTTAACATTGTTTGGATACTTCTTGCCCCACAAAACTATTTTTAAGTCATATCGATTCTTTTGATTTTCATATATTACCGTATAAAAAAAAGGTAGTTAGCTAGTTTGTTAAATAATTGTGCATGTCTATGTAGCAGTACAAGAAACACTGGGACAAGAAAGATGTTTTGCATCCTTAAAAACAATCTTTATTTTACAGGGTTGGGTTAAAGATGCTTTAAAATAAACCAATCTTTGTATATGTTCCGAATTCTAATCGTCTTCAAGGTGCAGCCGGAATTCTTTTAGGATCCCTTTCGTGAAAACTAGCAGGCGTGCGCAACCTCTTCGCCCCCAGTGGTCTGTCAATCACACTAATTTATTCTGATAAAGAGGTCCTCTACCTCTATCTTACAACGTTTATTAGACATAACTCTTATCGGCGGCATAAACATATTTATCATCTAATAAATAATTGTTATGAAAAAACTTTTTCGTTCAACTTCATAATTCGGGCAACCTTTCCAATTTGTAAATTCGAGATAACATTTATTTTTGGTCCTTGATGTATAAGGTTAGCGTTAGACGGATTCGATAATGCTCTCACTGTTTCAGGATCGGTTGATGGTTGCTAATATCATGGAATAAATAATATGTGCGAGCGCTTCACTACACTATTCAAAAGACTGAGTGATGTCTTTAGGGGAAATAAATATATCGAAGTGTGTTTCTTTTAACGAGTCAAGGATTGTATGTTGGCTGTACATTAGACTGGGTAGCAAAAAGTTTGTAATAAACTTCACTTCATACTACTTCAGCTTTATACAAGTTCTTGTATTTGACATGTCCCAAAAACAGTCAAAATCGTAATTATTTTTAAGTGCCATATTTCGTTGAAAATATATTTTCAAATACAGTATATCCCCTTAAAATGCTATTGATTGTAAATATATCCTTCGATGAGTAAATTCAAATATCCATCCGTCTAAATTGAGATTAAGTTAGCTAAATTATAAATTTTTGTATATCGATAATTCCTTCAATATTCTTAAACAATTATAGCGGCTAGAGTGAAAAAAGATAACTCGGGCACAATGCCGTAGTTTTTAAGCAAAAAATAAAACCGACTTCAATTTTCATATAAAAATTTATGAGAATTGTTAAATTCCTCATGATCCAATGATCGGACTTGAACGAAATTAGGTACCATCTTTCCGATAAAGAATTACGTGGTTCAAATATTACCACATAAAAACAAAAAATATTCAAACGAATTAATAACCTCCTCCTTTTTTTGAAGTCAATTAAAACCCTTTTATCTGACAGAAAAGCGCAGACCGACTGAATTAAACAGAAGCCCTCAACCAACCACAAAGCCTGTAAAGCTTCCAAGTCACAGTGACCGTAGTAGGTGTAAATCCCCTTCAAAGATGAAAGGCGTAACGCGTACACCAGTCTTTATCGAAACACTAGATTTCTTGTCATCCTTTCCTCTTTTCGTGTTACCCCATCTACATCTCGTAAAAAACCACTTTTTTGTGTTTTCGTGATAATTGCCAAAATTATTCACCAATTAAATGAATTTAAAGAGCGATCTTGTCATGATGCTAGATCCTTCAAGTGAAGATGAAACTCAGGAGAATATATCCGAGATTAGCAGTCCCGATGCTATTCACAAAAAGGTATTATTCTTGTACGGCAATAAAAAAAGAATAAATATAATTGAAAGCTCTCTGATTTGGTGGAGTGTCAATCGAAACGAATTTGAAATATTGTCAAGATATTTGTCGCCTCTACCAGCAAGTGTTCCCAGCGAGCAGTTATTTAGTGGCGCAAGTTTGATTTACGACCCTTAAGAAACAGACTGGAGCCGGAAAAGGCAGCAGAATTACTTTTTTTTTTAAACATAAAGCTCCTTTTTTAATTTCAAGTACTAAATAAAATACTTGATATCTGCATTCGCATCCACATCCGCATTCGCAATCGCATCCGCGGATGTCTGAAATTCCACATTCGCAACATCCCTCCTTAACCAGGCCATCAGTCGGCCAGCCTCTCTTTGTTTGTCTTCAAGGCGATGGAAATACTTTTGAGAATATATATCACGCCTCTTACTGCCGAGAATTTCAGTGACGCCCCATGTGATGACCGCAACAGTCATGGAGTCTTGTGCTTAACGAGGTTCTGCTTCGCACTAAATACGTCAAAAGCAGTGACGGATCCAGCGGGGGAGGTGGGGGTTTGGGTTAAATGAATGCTCATATGGTCCCATGTCTAAGTTGCCTATCTACATACAAACGTATGTATATCCGTATGTTCTGGCCCAGCGATGCTGCCATCACCACCAGTGGCGGATCCACGGGAGGGATTTTGTGTGTACGGCGCCTCACTGAATACTTGCGGGACACTGGACAAGTGGTCGTATAGCTAACATGTTTCAGTTGACTGTGTAGAGATGAGAAAAACGTGGAGTACATTCAACACTTTCTGGGTGAATGTCCGGTACTTAAGAAAAAAAACACTTCTTCGAGAGATTAAGGGGCTTAGGGGTCTACCAGGATTCGAAAGAAGATAGGGTTGGCTTCAGGACATGCAAGAACAAGCCTGTGGAATCTCTGTCTTGAGCATTATTGTGGGCCTGTGTTGCCTCGGAGTGAATTTTTAACTAGAGCCTGTCTAACCTAAATTTAGGAGGTTGTAAAATACAAAAAGTTCTTAGAACGGAAGGCCACCAAACATTCTATCAGATAGCCAGATGGCCACTTAAAAGGCGTTCCTCACTAAATGCGATAGATTTTTATCGACGGCATGGACAACTTACAGAGTAAAGGTGAAGAAAAGTCTCGAAGCATCCATCGTCACATTGGATATTAGGAATGTCTTCGAAATATTTGATTGAAATCAAAGTAAATTAAACTAGCTTCTAAAATCGTGACGGCTCAAGTTTATCTATATATTAAAGACAAGTTGAAGTTTTCTTTCAAATCGAATTCTTCTCTTAAAAAAATCTTAAAAAACTGTAAGCAATGTTAATTTGGTAATTTTGCTGTGTTTTCGGCGTCAATGGGTATGTCTCGAACTCTTACTCTTTATGTTGGCACGTCCAAAATAACTACAAACGCATATGTGCATCTTTTTACTCACCTGATGTCTAAACTTCACTTGCTGATCCACTAGCGCGCGCACCAACATCAACGTATGCTCTTGATGCACCAAGCGGTCCGCTGTCCCATGTATCAACATCAAGTTGCGACCCTTAATATTGCCGGCCTTCATCGTCAAATCGGCCTCCTGCAGTGCGCGCAAGTAATCGCCCTTCAGTGGAATGTAACGTTCGGTGAAAAATGAGTCTGCAAGGAAGATAAGAATCAAAAAACAAGCGGTGAATACATATGGGTAAAGAGCAAAGTGAATGTGAAAGGGGAAAGTTAAGTGTTTAGTAAAGTAACTGTAAATTGCACACTTACAGTGGTAGCCAAAGGATACAATCGGGTTGATGGCCACAGCGCATTGCAACACCTGATGCGAATCATCGATGAGTGTCATGGTGGCGGCATAGCCACCGTAGCCCCAGCCGTAGGCGCAAATACGTGCCGGATCAATGAATTTTAAATTATCGCGTAGGTAACTAAGGGGAAAAGTGAAAAAGAAGAGCAAAAAAGGTAGAAATGAATGAGCGATAGGATAAAAGCGGCGATATTTTTGGTGCTTAGCTTTCGTGTGGGGGGTTTTCTAGTTAAGAATGAGTATTGAGATAGTGTGTGTGTTGTTTGTGTAAACTTACGTTAATACACCAAGTTGATCCTCCACTTCAACGGTGCCAAGCTTGCCGTGCACTTGTGTGCGTAGCAACTCGCCTTGGAAGCCACTGCCGCGACCATCAATTTGCGCCACAATAAACGAGCGCTGACTGCTCAAATACCAATTCCAATCGACTTGATATCGCTCGGTAACCAGCTGAGAACCGGGTGCGGCATTGCTAAAATCAAAAGAGAGCAAAAATACAAATTTCAATTACAATATTTTTCTATGTACTTGGCTTGAAAGTCATAAGAACGTTTATGCTTCAACTTACATCTGTAGAATGAGCGGAAAGGCGACCTCTTCATCCTCGCGCATGCCAGGCGGCAGGTACAATCGCACTTGCGCATGGAAGCCGTGGCGAATCTCAACGCTGAATGTACGTATTTGTGGCAAAGCTAGCTGTATCAGCCGATGCCTCAAAAGGGAGCCCGCATTCAGCACGTAGGTCTTCATATTGCTTTGCGTCTCCACCAGATAAACACTGGGTGATTCGGGCCCTAGACACTCCTGCACGTAGTATGAGTAATCTTTGCTGAAGTAAACTTTGTTGTAAAGACAATTTTTCGGTATATCATAGTAACATTCTGTATCATCATCACTTCGATTGCCGCCATCCTCCACGCGTATACCTTGCGCTGTCAGCCGAAATGTGGATATGGTGTTATCGCAAGTCAGGCAGGTCGGATGTGTCGATGTGATGTAAGTGCGGTTGGACTGCGTCACATTCACTTTCAGACTAATCTTATACAGATGCCGTTCACCGGGTCGTTTTTCTGGCGCTGCCATAAAATATACAATCTCATGTGTCTCATCCCATCCTAGCAACTCTGTGACTTCGAAGCGTCCCATTGTGAGCGGCACTGGTCGTCGGTCCAGCGATGAAATGAAGACAACGTGACGGAAGTGGCCATGCTCACCATCGCGCACCGGAAGACGTTTGAGCAGGTAGCCACCGTTTGATATTTCATAAGTGGTTTGTCCATTGCTCACATTGTGGAAGCTATGATTACCGTTTTGGCCATTCGTGAGTAATTGCTGCTGTGTTCGCTTAAGATTTGCACTGTTCCGCACTGAAAAGATGGGACGCTCGGCCGGCAGCACCCAACCGTCGTTCACTGTCACCTCTGTGTGTAACGGCTGACAATGGAAATCGGGCGCGCGACAAACAACTGTTGTGGCTTTAGTTTGATCACGACTCGTGATTGTTAGGGAGAGATCAATGGGTGTGGCCCATGTGAGTGCGCCGATATAGCTGCCGTTCGACAGATCGACTGGAAGTTTGATTTGTGTGGGGAAGATGTACTTGAGGACGGAGAGGTTAACTACGTTAATGGTGACATTTGGATTAGTTTCGCCCGCCTTCGGGTAGAGTTGTGTCAGCACGGCAGGGTACTTGATGTCGTCACCCATCCAGGTGTACCTGTAATTGAAGGAACAGGATGGGATAGTTCCTAAGTTCTAATTATTGAGCGATAGCTATTGAAGGAAGGATTTTTTTGGTTATTAAAGGACTCTAAATATTATGTTCAAATATGTAGGATAAACATACGTTCAATCGGTTAAGTAGAGTTAGGTACTCGACTCAAACCCATGAAAACTAATTTTGATCTATGCTTAGACCTTTTATGAAGTTACCTATGCAGTGTGCCATAAATCCTCACGTCTGCAATTCCTGCTCGGTTCGGCACCGCTTCCTGTGTACGTACACTTATCGCTTGCTCAAATTTACAAAACCATTTCAAAGATCTTCTATTGCATGCTCAAGTAAGTTCCTCTATGCAATCTGCAGCATTGCAAATATCCTACTGCCTTATTTTGCAGAAGACATGCGAAACTTCGTACAAACCCCCAAATAATCCTAAATCCGGAACCATGGGTATGCCTTACGCGCGTCTGTAGACTTGCAGGGATTTTATGGTGTAATATCATTTATTTAAGAGGAACAGTAAGATCGTGCGCCTGAATTATAAGGCCCCGTTCTGTTTAATGCTTATAGATTTATTTTTTCAACCATTGTAGTCTCGCCTTAAATGGCGTACGATTCTGTATGGGCCTAATAATGGCACCTGACCTTCAGTCACCCATGAGGAAAAGATATTGGACTATAGAATGATGTGGACTGGTAACAAACCAACTTTTGACACCAATAGAAGACCAGGAGTGATTGAGATAGCCCTAGATTAGATTAGATTAGATTAGATTAGATTAGATTTAGAGGAGGGAGCAGGTCACCTAGTTACCGCGACCGAAACGATCTATTGTAACAAACCTCTATTCAACTACAGGTCATCTTTGATCCACGTACTGCTAAGAAACCTCGCGAGGTCCTTTGGCTGAATGCCATTTAGGTCGTGTGCTTCTAGGTACGGTGATCCTAGGAAGCGAAGTCTGCTCCTGGCAAGGGCTTCACAGTGGCACATAATGTGCTCTGCTGTTTCCTGTTCTTCATTACACAACCTAAACTGGTCAGAAGGAGTACTTTCATTCTCCTTGTTGATATATCCGGAATGAAGAACTTGGCCTGTCTGTTACCTTCCATATTTGTCCAGTAATGTTGTGCTTCGTTCTTCATCCCGATATAGTAGTTTGGCCTGACGGAGCTCCATGGCAGACCAGTAAAGGGTCCTGGGCCTATGAGCTAGCCCTAACCAACAAAATATATCGGGTCTCATTCAAGAATAGATTCGATAGGAACTGTTACTCATTAAGTGCCCAAAGGTCAGAATTCTAGAGAGACGGACTGGGAAAAATTTGGGGTTCTCCTTGAAACGACAACACCAGATCTTGCTAAGCTCAAAAAATTTGGAGTCAGTTGAAAAGGCGACCCGGAAGTAGCGTGTTCTTTGATTGGTTGTTTTTGAGGAAGTATGCCTGTTGAAAAGAATACTTAACAAATCAGGAGACTACTGAATACGGCGTCGAAATCCCAAAAGGAAGAGAACGGGCCGTCAAAATGAAGTCTATAAGACTTCGGCAGTAATATTGATAACATGAAACAGTCTGACAGCTTCCATAAGAAAATCTGATGGATCTTATACCACACCGATGTGGGCAATTACCTCACTCTCTTGGAAACCCGTTTTCCTGGTAGCAGGTTAATTCCTGCTACTACTACTAGTCTACTCTGGAACAAAGTGTCAGTGTGGTGGGTAACTGAGTAAGAGTTTTATCTAGCCTGATTTCAAGACTTTAGCTTAGAAAAATTCTAAAAGGTTGGTCTAGCTGTGAACGAGGACAAGAAAAGTACCCTCTGGCAACACATAAAAAGTCTTCGCGTTTTAGGACACACGGCACTGTTGGCAGTCATAACTTTAAAGTAGTGAAGGGCTTTGTCTACCTGTGTGCTACTTTGGGATCGGTAGGCAATTGAAAAGCAGCGCCCTCTCTCGACGAACTAAAATTACGTTCTACAAATCTCTCATCATGCCCGCCCTTTAATATGGCGCAGAAATGTGGGCGTGGACGTCGAACAAAGATGAGAAGGCTTTGGGTGCTTTCGAGAGAACTATTATACGCAAGATCTACTGCTCTGTTCGCGTGGACGACGAGTACCGACGATGATGAAATGACGAACTGTACGAGCTTTTCAACGACATGGGCATAGTTAAGCGCCCAAAAATACAACGACTGCGCTGGCTTGGACATGCTGTACGCATGGATGATGACGCTGTGGTGAAAAGATCCTTCGACTTGGCACCCATGGGTAGACAACGAAAGCAAGGGTGCCCACGACCACAATGGAAGGACCAAATGCAGAAGGACCTGTGTGCAATTGGGATGAACCACTGGCGCAAAACCGCAAAGAGGAGGTGCAATTGGCGAAACTTTTTGGTCTCGGACCAAACCGACAAACGGTTGTAGTGCCAAATAAGAAGAAGACGAATTTAAGTCACCTGGTGCGGATAATGTAGAGCCTCTCTGTAATTTGGCCATTTTCTTTCTGGGCAGTTGCCGGTTAGAATCTACGCCAGAAGAGTGCTTATCGACTATAATGAGTCTGTAAAAGCTGTAGGAAAAAACTAAAAGGAAACAATAGAGTACCTTCTTTGCAGAAAATCAGGAAACCATACTAAGAGCATGTGGGTGCTCATTGTTGAAAGATATGTATATATGCCTAATATAACTCCAATTTTATAAACCACGTTGGTTGGTTTTAAAGAAGACATATATACGCGTTTTGTGCTACCAAAACAGCACTTGGTTGCTACTTGGCCCTTTAAAATATTGGCCGCCATTCTAACCTAACTTATCCTAACCAGTCTAACGTATTATTTATGTATATACTTGTACGTATTACATTAAAACGTCTTTCTGAGAAGGTGCAAATTTTCTGAGAGCTTTATAAATATTTTTAAATATTCTCAACTTACTTGTACTCATTGACGTCGGTATCGTTGAATGTAAGAAATGCTAAAAATAGGCCATCCGGTGAGAAAGCAAGACCGCTGCTGTGCCCATTCAGCTCCGGCACGTTTTCGTACGTCCAATCCGGGATACCATTATAGACGACACCGGCGAGACCTGATGCAAAAAATACATAACAAAAATAAGGAGATATACGGTTAATGGCACAGTAAATACGAAGAAAAAGCATATGGAAATAAGAGCGGATGCAGCAACAATGTCACGACGCGTTCAGCGTGTCAACAGACATTACATTATTCAAATAGCGCAAAATGTTAAGGAAGTAACACTGCAGCGCTCCTATTCATGCTTCTTGGTACATTCCTTTACAACTCACCTGTTGTCGTTATGCGACAAACAAGTTCCCCTTGAACTTTCGGCTTGTAGTAGATGTCATTCTCATACACAAAGGCGATTGCCTGATTTTGTGGGAACGCTTTTGCGACACCACCATTTGCGAATTGAAAACTGCTGGGTGGTGGCTTACCCACGCCACTAATCGCGGCACCACCCCCCGTCGCTGCGCCCGCCAAGCTGTTGAGTAGTATGCTGCCACCAGACGCATTTCCAGCTGTCGCATTCGCAGCGGTGGCTGCCGAACGTGACGTCGTTGTTGCGCTCGCAGACGCTGTGGTAGTCGTTGCGGTGGTGGTGCTTGTAGTCGAGGTGCTGCTGGTTGTGGTAGGCGTGGGTGGAATATTGGGCGCCCAAGTGACATATTGCAGCCGTGGCGGCTCAGCTATGTTCTCTGTTGGACCCAGTGGGAAGGTATTCGCTGTTTGTACTTCGTAGACGTGATGTCTTTTGTTTGGTGGATTGCGGATAGTGCGAAATAAAAATTATTAAATTTTGGAAAACTGTTTATATGTTCATATCTATGTATTTATTAGTGTGGATATGTACATGTTTATGTACTAGTGATGTGCGATTCCGTGTATTTAAAGAACCGGTTCTGTCGAGTCCCGTTCCAAGGAGAACCGGGTATTTGGACCAGTTTTGGTTCTGAAAAGGTGGTAACGGAGATAGGCCCTATCGAAATAGCCAAATAAAATATTATAAAACGTTTTTACAAAAATTCAGTCGCTTCTTTTTAACGAACATCTTTTGACTGGCTTAAGAGTTTACATTTAATAAATAAAAAAATTATGTACATACTTGTAAACATTCCTATTATCCGCTACAAACTTTGTTGTCGTTCAAACACAAAACACAAACTGAGCCAAAGAACATAAAGTTTGCAACTACTGCGCATTGCTGTGAGCTATTGATACTTTAACAGACGACGTTTTTCAGTAAAGCAGAGATTTGTAAATTTTTCGTAAGTTCTGTTGAAACCGTGTTTGCTTCTTTCGGGGCCGATTTTTACTTCTGTAGGAATCGTTTTCGGTTCTTTTGGAATGGTTGTTCAGTCCTTTGGGCTTATTTTTCGGTTTTTCTGAGACCATGTTTCGGTTCATTTGGAATCTTCCCTCCGTTCTTCTGGAACCATTTTTCAGGTCTCTTGGAATCCTTCGATTCTTCTGAAACCGTTTTTCGGGTTCTTTGGAATCGAGTCTCTGTTCCTTTAGACCCGTTTTTCGGTCATTACAAGGTGCGGACTGGTCGGTTCTTTAAAGGACCCGGTTCTCCGGATCCAGTTCCTCAGTTCTGTGCATCACTAGTATGTACTGCTCATGTTCCGCGGTGCTTGGAATTAGGTTTACGAGCCTGCGCGAATATATGTATGTATGTACGTATGCATTTATGTGGTCATTTATAGTTTTTGAATTATGTAAATATTTATAAGAACACCAAGCAAGAAGAAGAAGAAATATTTATTAGGTCAGAGTTTATTTGCACTGACGTGCCAATTACACGCAAAATTGTTATGTTTTTTTATCAGTGTCTATAAAATAGACTCTGCACACTCAAATGTTTACAAAGTACGCCATGTGGTCAATACCATTTGGAATGCAAGCAAGAATTTACCATTTCCTGAATAATTTGCAATAAAAAATATTATTTTAGCGGTTATTTGCACATGACAAGGTACGAGTATATGAAGAGAGGCCATTCCACGCCTAAACGGCGAACGCGACGTAGTTATTTTCTCCATATGGAACATATGAGAAAAAATTAAAACAAATTTTATGAAAAAATATTTCCAAGCCATACTATACATAGAATGAAAAATAAGAAATAGAAACAACACAACATACTCAATTAATACTCTTGCGTCTGAGTTTGCGCTAACTAATCGATGTGCGAGATTTGGTAACCAACCCGTATGGATCCCTGGGTCACGGCGGAAAGAGAGTCAGCTTTAGTGCGGTCTCTCCGGAGTATTTTGTTTAATGGTTTACAGGAGTTTGCAGCGTCTCTTCGCTTTACAAATATGTACTTATTCCACAATTGCCCCAGTTTCTGGCTGTGCGCCGGGCTTGGCACCCCCCGCGTACAAACGAATTCCAACGTAACGAACAGCGCTGCTTCGGTTAAAACCATTTTCTTTGATAAGGAGCTGAAGAGTGAAACGAAGCATATTTTGCGTAATAAAAAGGAGAGACTGGAAACCAATAAAACTGCTGAAGCCGATGGCCTGCCAGCTGAGATTGAGGACAAGAATTTATGTGCTATGCCCGATATACAAGAAAGACGACCCCGCCATAGACACCAAATACCGTAGAATAAGCCTCTTAAAAGTTGCATATAAGGTGTTAACGAGGGTATTGTGTTGAGTTTACCGTCAACGAACTGATTGGGTATTATCAGTGTGAGCTTAGACCCACCACACTGTATAAAATAAGTGGGAAGGGTCTTTCCGAGCCACTGGAAACCAAAAGAGGTTTCAGATAAGGCAACTTTCCATCGTGCGAATTTTTTAATGCGATGCTGGATAAGATAGTAAGGGCATCAAAGCTTAATAGAAGCGTTCAACTCTGCCGTAAGTATGCCTATTATATCGATATCATCAATAAATTCTTTGTTTGTTCTGCCTCTACCAAGTTGGATATGGAAGCAACGGGAATGGGTCGGGATGTGAACGAGGACAATACGATATCTTCTGCCATCAAACAATCAGTCAGCGCGGCGGCCTTCATGATTATGATTATGATCTTTATTATGATCTTTATATTAAAAATCATAATTTAACCGTTAAAATTTGATTTCTATTTTTCCGATCAAATTTAATCGGTAAAAATGTGCTTTATACATTTAAGGACCACCCCAATGTATATATTTCAAGGACCGAAAATAATCGTTAAATATCATTAAATAGTATTGTTTGTTTTTTATTTTTTCAATAAAAAAATAATCGTTATTCTTGATTTTTATTTTTTCGATCATACAAGATTATCGAAATGATCGAAAAAAATAATAAATTATAAATAACGACTATTTTTTGATCGAAAAAATAAAAAACAAACAATAATATTTAAAGATATTTAACGATTATTTTCGGTCCCTGAAATATATAAATTGGGGTGGTCCTCAAATGTATAAAGCACATTTTTACATCAGATTTCTTCAACCTCAACCCCTACATCGATGCTAATATAGTCAAAGATATCACACATAAATTTTGGTCCTGATCGGAGACCGTTTAGGCGTGTCGCACAGGGGTCAAAGTTCAGATTCATTGTATATTAGTCTCCATAGAGAAATAGATCAGTAAAGCCCAACAAACATTGCAAATTTTAAATTAACTTTTTATTTCTCTTTAAAAAATAAAAAAATTTTAAACAAAACCTATTCGTGCAATACAAATTCATTTCCATTCATTCAAAATTCGATGTTTACAATTTTCTAACATCGCTTAATTAACGATAGACAGGTAGATAGATAAATGCACGGGTATGCCAGAAACAAGAGACACCACGACCTAAAAGGTCTTTTGCATCCCTAATGATTGTCACTAACCCAGTATGCCCAAGACACCCTCGGTCTCCCTAATGAAACCTAAAAGGGATCCCGTAGCCGAGTTCCTTATTACCAAGCGACTGACCATTACAGCTGTGAAATAAATCAATCTTTGTTTGACTACGTGAAAACATGACAACAAAGGCGCCCCTTAAAAACTTTTCAAGGTTTATCTTGGCACAGGTTAGAATGGCTAAAACTTCAGCCCTGAAAACCGAGGGCCATCTGCCCATGGTAATCGATAGTTTGGTGCCGGGTCCATAGACACTTGCAACTGCTCTGTCATCCCACCTCGAACTGTAAGTGTAGCAATGTACGTATCTGGGATCAAGGATTGGAAATTTCACTTCAAACTTTCTGCCAAAGCAGATCTCTTTGGTTATGCAGTCCGAAGCATCGCAAATTCCCAAACCTGGCACCTGCGTTAAGTTTCTTTTTATGGAAGCAGCCGTTGTATAGTCTCCCCCACGAGGGTGGGGTGCTATTTCTTGAATAAAAATATGGAGGGGAGTCTATCCTAGAAGCGACTCTAGAGTCGCTGTTGAGCAGGTTCTTATCGATCCAGTGGCTGAGAGACATCCCATTCATTGTAATTTGTAAAGACGTAGTATGTAGAGTCTTCTGCGACCATACTACGGATGCATAAGGTACAATCGGAAGGACGATAATACGAAAGAACCATGCCATCAGCTCTGAGTTCAGTCCCCAATTTATTCTAAAAAGTCTTCTGCAGGCCTACATGGCCTGTGTGGCTTTAGTAACAGCTTTTTCAAGATGGGGGTTTCAACTAAGTCTTTTATCTCGAGTGATCCCTAGAAACTTGACCCCATCGGAGCGTTCAATAACTGCCCCTACAAGAGGGACCAAATCACGGTTTGGTTTGTAGTTTGTTGTAAACGGAACAAGAACAGCCTTCTGAGGATTTATGCTGAGGTCTTCATTGGCACACCAGTTAGAGGCCTCACGAAGAGCTGCACTTGTAACGTCAGAATTTCTCCCTAACTATAGTTGTTAGATCATCTGCGTACCCCACAGTATCGTTAACAACCTTTGTGAATTGGCGGTATATGGATGCTAATTTCAATGATGTTTTTAACATCAACTTAAGTATAACTCAGAATTGCTTTGGATTCTACTTACCCATTGGGGCATATTCATAGTCGAAATAAAATCGAATCTAAAGTTAGTTGCAGCTTTTTTGACAGATATATAAAAAGACTAACTGCTAACTGTAGTGTCGACTTTTTTTGCTTATGAATATGCCCCAAATACAGAGACTGCATTGGATGGGATTAAAAAGTATTAAATTGTCCTTCAAATTTAACTAGGACTTAATAAATTGTAAAACCTCGGAAACCATCGATATATCGATGTTTTTCTGGCAATATATTTTAGCACCGAAGCTCATTTCTTTGATGCTTTGAAACATCGATTTTACTTCCCAAAAATTTGCATCACTATTACTTCGCCATGAAATATTCCACAGTCAAATTGCACACATAAATACATACATATATACACGTGCATATCTAAGCAACCAATTAAATGGTGATTGACCTCCGATTCACTTGCGTTTAGCACATTGTTTACAAGTATGACAGCAAAACAAAGAAATGCAAGGAAACAAACTGCCTACACGTTAAACTTTTAGTATTTTCTTTGGCTTTGAGCACTCATAAATAAATAAATATAAGTTATTTGCCAATATTTAGCACACACCTGGAACCCTCCGCATTGCTATCTGACTGCAAGAGTACATATTTTTGATCTGGCGATACCAGAAATGATTCAGCATTCAATTGGCGCTAAAAATAAAATATAAAAATAAAAAGATTTAAATTTTCATATGTAGAAATGAGAATATTCTTCAAGGTCACGCTTACGAATGTTGAATTGGTCATTAGGACGCGCGTTGTATAATTGTCTAAATTTAATATGGACAAGCCGCCCGTTGGGTCACGATATATCAGTTCAACGTCTAAAAAGAAAAGGAGAAATAAAAAAAAACAACCCCTTCTTCCGCCAAGTACACCACCCACTTACCACTGCTCCAAGTGCCATTGAAGGGCTTCCATTTTAAGCTTTTGCCTAAAATATCAGTGAGCGTCATTGGGCGTCCGCGTATGCGCAGCGCTTCATCCTCTAAACATATGCAAATGAGAATAGAAATTAAGTGAAGTGAATTAATGTGGCTAATTCATTGAGGTATGAAAATTGAAATTCTGCTAAAAGGGTGTGTCACTTGAAGCTTAAAAATAGTAATGTAGTTATGTATGTACATAAATTTATAGTATTTAAAACTTTTACGAGGTACACAAAATATTATGGGCAGTTATATACAAATATTTTTCCCAATTTAAACATAAAAAATTCCATTGAAAAATTCAGTTTGCCTCTCCCGACAAAGTTCTTTTAATGACTTTTGGAAATAACATTCATTACTATTAAAAATGAAGCAACAACCCACCCACGACTTCCATTCACTGGCACAGTTGTATGATTTAGGCACTTGTTTTGTTTTTGTTTTCTTTCGTTTCTTTGGTATCACACTTACCTGGCGACAGCAGGAAAATTGAGAAAATTATGAGGCTGAATACTGCTGCTATTACCAGTAAGGCTATAAATATGCCACGCCAATTACGTCGTTCCGGCGAGATGGCAACCAGCTCCTGCAAAACAAGCAAACAAATAAAATGCATTGAAGCATTAAAGCTATTCGAAGTGCGTATTCAAGCATTAAGTTGACAAAAGTAGCGCTGAAAATAGTTCTTTAAGAATTATTTAGAAATTGGCAAATGCAGAATTTTTACTTGTTTTGAGTTATTTTGAAATGGCCCTGTAAAGATTTTTTTACGTTTCGTTTGTAAAGCTCCTCATCAGCATTCTAGTTGGGAGTCAGAAAAAGTTTGATTTAATGCTCTGTAAAGCGTTTCGAGTTCAATGATGACTTCAGTTTCTGAGTCGGGAATCTAGAAGCTCGTGAAACTCACGGTTAAAATCTATCCAAATCCAAACCAAATTTGACAAGGGATGACGGAAAATCGTTCCACATTACATCACGGCTAAAACTTTTTTATACCCGAGCGCACTGCCGCACAAGGGTATATTAACTTTTTTCACATAACGGTTGTTTGTAAGAGCATAAAGGAATCGAGATCGATATAGACACATACATACCAAAATGCTCAGAATGAAAAGAGAAATCATCCGTCTGTGCACACGATAACTCGAGTAAAAGTTAAGATATCCCAACCAAACTTGGTACGCGTATTTCTATTGGGATGAGGACGGATGGTATTGAAAATGAGCGAAATCGTACAATAGCCACGCCTACTTTCCATGTAACGGTAGTTTGCAGAAATATAAAATCTAGGATATTTCAGTAACTACTGAAGCTTATTGACTCAAAATTGACATTTGCAATGATATATTAAAGAGTAATAAGAATATTATAAATTTTTGAAAAAGGGCCGTAGCCACGTTCACTTATGGATTTATATGTATATCTCGCTAACCGCTTTACAAATTTCTACCAAACTTGGCAAAAGTGTTAATGTTGGTCCAGCATAGGAAATGTTGAAAAGTTTTGAAATCGGACAATAACAACGCGCATTTCCCATATAACGGTAATTTAGAGAAATACGAAATCTGCGCTGAATCAGTAACTACTGAAGCTAATTTACTAAAAATTTATGTATGCAATAGTTTCCGCTATATCGATTTCTACCCAATACGTTGTAACTAATGTACTTGACACAAAAAAGACAGATGTTGAAAATGTTTGAAATCGGGATAGAATCACGCCAACTTTTCATATAACGGTAAATTTCAGAAATATGAAAACTTCGATATTTCGAAATTTAGAAACGAGAATTTACTCAAAGTTGGTACTCACAACAATCTTTTAACAAGAATCAAGATTTTTAAGGACTTTTGAAAAATGGGCGTGACCCCGCCCACTTATGACTAAAGTTTATCTCGCTAATCGCTTTATCGATTTCTACCAAACACAGTTAAATTATTGCTTTAAGTTCAACCGAGCATATTATCGAAGATATTTGAAAAAGAAAAAAAAAAACATTCCTGTTTACCGCTTAACGGTGGGTTTCAGAATCGTGAAAAAAACAAGGATTAATACATACGTGCGCCGGAAATTTAATATTCGGTTTTGCCCGTACTTAGACTTCTTTACTTGTTGTTTATAATTTTCTCCCATAGGAGTGTGATTAAATATTATTCACAGCAATATGTTATGCTTAGAATTCATCGCACTGACTGAATTTCGATCTTTCTATATATATAAATGTGAATGGCTGTTTGTTTATTACCTTATAACGTCAATACCGTACATCTGATTGTGGAAATACGCACACCAACGTGTTTGTCTCGGAGAGGAGAAGGTTTCTAGCTATATTTAAAATAGGTTTGCCTCCTATTTTTAAAGTGAAATTAAATTAAATTATACACAAGTTACATAAAATATTAAAATATGGGTGTCGAACGGTTCGTCTTGGCAAGCATAAGGTTAGTAGCTATATTTTTGAGAGTTGCCATCTGTTTGAAAAGTCAAATGTAATTAAATTATACACAAGTTATATGAAATATTAAAATATGGGTGTCGAACGGTTCGTTTCGGCGAGGAGAAAGTTCTTAGCTATATTTTACATATATAAAAATTCAAATTTATTTAAATTATACACAAGTTATATGAAGTATTAATATATCGGTGTCGAAAGGTTCGTCTCGGAGAGAAGGTCATTTGCTATATTTTTAAGAGAGTTTCTACCTGTTTGAAAAGTCAAATTTAATTAAATTATACACAAGTTTTATGAAATATGAAAATATGGGTGTCAAACGAAAGAGTGTTAAGAAATATTTAGTTTGAACATATTATACGTAGTACACATTGGCAAGGAAGTTCAATAGAAGGAAACTGCGGCAATTCTTTCAGAGCACCCTGATATACAGGGTTTCCAGGAAGTCATGGATAACCCTTCAACCGTCAGTGTGCGACATTATGGTCTACCAAATAAAAAGATATAAACTTATAAAAAGTGTCATGGTTTTCGAGATTTTTTGACTTTTTTATATTTTTGAAAAATCTCTACCTTCGGTCGGTTTTTTTCATGACGTCTCTACAAATAAAAACTTTTTGAAGTGGCGTCTTTCTTATTTTTATCTAAACTTATTCCGCTATCGATATAATGTAACAAATTTTCAGTATTTGCTGCTAAAATGTTTAAAAATTAACTCTAAAACAAAATTTTTATCCTGAACTAATTTTTACCTCTACTTTCGACCATACGTGGTGAAAAAAATTTATACTACACAAGTTGTGAAAATAATATTAAAAACTTACGTGTTTAATAAGGATTCCAAAATGATATAAAAGTTATAACCTTTAAGTTTTTCTGCTGTTGTTATTACGATTTTAATAAATTTTTGTATTGGTTTTATTTGACTTTATTTTTTTTTTACTTAGGTGAGCGAAGTTGTGGCCTATTGCGCCTCAAGCCTAATTGTGGCGAAATAACAGGTAATGCAATGTGATGTGATGTGAAAGGATGTCATGTCACGCTGTGCCAAATGATGTTATGTCATTGATGCCATATCAAATGATATCATGTCATGTGGTGAAATTGGGTGTGGTGAGTAACGGTTCGTGGATTCAGTTATGGTGAGCTTAAGAGGTGTGGTGAGTTTAGCTGTGGTGAATAAAGGTGTGGTAATTTAAGGCGTGGTCAACTGAGGTGTGGTGAATTTAAGTGAGGTGAATTTGAATGTGGTCAGTTAAGTAGTGGTGGAGTTAGGTGTGGTGAGCTTAGGTGGAGTAAGTTTTGAAGCCGAGGTGAGATGAGTTGAGGTGAGTTTAGTCAAGGAGAAGTGAGTTAAAATGAAGTGAGGTGATTTAACGTGAGCTGTGGTGACTTGAGGTGAAATGCGTTAACCAACGTACATAACATGACAAAACATAACTTAACATAACATAAGATAACATAACATAACAGCATCTCACATGACATAACATAACATAATATAACATAATACATTATAACATAGCATAACGCAACATATTCAGTTCAATTTCTCTGCCTCTTATCTTTATCTCTATCACTTTCTCTATTTCTACCTTTGTCTAGTTTTGTATCTTTATTTTGATTTTATCTTTTCATCTTTATCTTTATCTTAACCTTTATCTTTACCTTCATCCTAATCTTTATCTTCATTTTTTTCTGCATCTACATATTCACACCCTCCTTTGCCATTATATTAAATACTCGAATTTACCTTCTTTATCTTTGTCTTTACGAATCTTTATTGTTTTATCTTTTCATTTATTCTTTCTTCATCTACATAATCAACTCTTAACTCATCGTTGCATTAATTTCAATCTAAATTGTTCTTACACCGCTGCTTCGCATTTTACTTTCAATATTAAAGCATACATTTAGGAGGCATTTCCGCCCCAACCATGTACATGTATGGCATTGGCTTTGGTGTGACTTTTGAATTGATTTTTCGCTCTATTTTAAACTAATTTGAAATTTTAAAAATTGTCTGCACATCAGCATCAAAATACCTTTCTAATGATGTATAATTGTTTATACCTCAGAAGTATAGTTTAGCCGTAAAAGGGGTGTAAAGGAAACATGATTGCCTATTTATGTATATATAAGATTTATGTGCAGCCAAGTGCAGCACACTGTTCTATCTCCCATATAAAGAAGAGTGATTTTCTGCTTCCATATGTCCTATCGTGATTCCTTCACTAGTTTTGATGCTGTGTTAAAGTATTTTTAGTGTTTCTGTATTGCTCTTGTGTCTGTGCATTTTTGTGTAACATGCTCATATTCACTATTTCCTGTGCTCTACGGATTGATTAAAGGATAGTAGAAGAACTTTATCTAGCTACTATTGTAAATTAAGGGGCTTTGATGTTATACACTTTAATATCCTTAGGATATCACTCTTTTTTACATATTAACAGTTGTCTATATTCCTTGTTTATATATAATTTTCTTCATAACTCTGTATTGTGAATTATTTTTTATTTTATTTTATTTTATTTTATTTTATTATCTATTTATTTATTTATATGACGATAGTACATATATTTTGAGTTTCTCCGAATAGCCGTTATTTAGGAAGGTTGTTGCCATTTTGTAGAAAAATTCAATATCAGTTTAATTGGAAAGAAATAACAAGTGAACTACATATTTATGAAAGAAATCAAATATTTAGCTGAAATATTTCTCTAAATACAAACTTGAGAAATTTAGCAGAATTTGCATGTTTCGAAAATACCGTTATATGGGAGGTGAGCGTGGTTATTATCCAATTTCAAAAAGTTGCAAAGGATTTTTGAGTGGTGCTAACAGCAATGCGTGTACTAAGTTTAGGTGAAATCGATTAAGCGGTTCTTGGGATGCACATATTTCATCATAAGTGGGCATGATCACGCCTGTTTAAAACATTTATTAAAAAATTAACTTCTTGTTTAAAATTCATTCTACCCTCTGCAGTAGTAACTTAAATATCGCCGTTTTCGCATTTTCCAAAAATTCCGTCACATAGAAGGCAGGCGCAATTTTGATCCTACAGCAACCATTGTCATTAACACCCTAAGAAACGATTTTTGACAGTTGCACCATACAATTGAAACCACTGTGCGTCGCCTTAATATCAAACTTTTGATATTTCATGATGGTTGCCGCAACGGTTGCCACGTGTGTCGCCAGAATAAGGAATCAAAAGTAAGTTTTGTATATACATACACACATAAATTTATAAGTACAATCGCTTGTGTGCGTTCTTATGAAAAATATTTTAGTAGCTGGAGAATAGCGGTAACATATTGAGTTACAAGAAAATCTACTTTAATTCAATTGTTAATACCCCTCCCCACATAAATTCAGAAATACGAACACAAGGACATTTTAGATACATAAATTCTTCCTCTTACTTTATATGGAATAAATGTAACTGTAACTCAGAGAAATCTTGCATTGCTTTTGCTTATTTACAATTTAATACAGCACTCAAAATAGCAAATAAAGCTTAATTGACATTAAAGAGTAAGTTTTTTGTGTTTTAAGATATTAAGCTTCATTATAATAAAATCCGTGGCCATAAATTTAATATCACTCATCAAAGTGGAATGACGAAAATTTAAAGTAAAAAAAAACAGAACTTTTAGATGTAGAAAGCAACTTCTAAGGCGAATAACAGGTCTGTGAAAGGTCTACATACTTGAAATATAACCACATCTTGGAGGACTGCGTCAGTAGTTTTCCTGTTAAAGGCGGGTAAAAGTAGTCATGTGTATACGAAGGGTTGTAGACTTATCTGTCTGGTATCCTTTCTTCGTAAAACTTCTCTACCACTGATAGACGCGCAAGCAAAGCCTAATGGAGGCGAGAAGCAACTCTTAAAGGCCGAGTTTGCCTACACCAGAACCAATTCACTCAGCAAACTTACAGCCATACCTAAACAAAATCGGCAGCGTTGTCTGGTTGTCAAAAACTTCTCATGCCCATACAATTTGTATGAAGCATACTGAAATAACGCGGCTGCAACGCTGAGTGATTGGAAAATCCAATTTTGACAGGGCGTTAGGAATTGAAGTTAGCTGCAAAAAAGGACGAAGCTTTCATGTTCCTGTTTAACACACACACAAACCTATGCTCATTGTTGCTGTTATTTCCACATTTGACGTAGCGTTGCCGCTGTTGTTTATATATGGAACTTCGGCGTTAACGCTGGGCGGCAGAAAACGCTTCGCTCGACTCTTTTGCTTAGGTATGGCTATTAGGCAGATAGAAGAGTTTGGCTGTTGGATTTCAAAACGTATGGCCACAGTAGGATAGCGTGTGCACTGATTGTGAGAAGGCAAGTGGTACCGTGCTTGAGCTTTGATAGTTTCTCGGAACCACGATAAAAATTAATGGATGACGTAGAGGTGGGAGAAAAGAGTGCGAGCTGAAAAAATATACTTCTTAAAGCAGTTAGGAGTGCGGCGGGTAGCTGACACTAAAAACAGTACGATAATAAGGCACATAAATCCGTGTATCGATAGCAACCCTGCAAAAAGAAAAAACATCAAATGTAAAGTGGAATTGAGAAGTTGACTATGACCAAAAGTGTGAACCTTTAGAGCCCCTCTGACATTAAGAGCATCGAAGGCATTTACTGAACTTAAGTAGCCACATTTGACTGAGATGCCGATTCCCTTTCAAGCAATCAAATGACGGTACGTAAAGCATACATATGTATGTACCAGGAAGTAGGCAAAGCGAAGTAGCGGAAGCAAGGTTGTAGGATTGGAAAAATCATATGCAAGTCGTAACTCATAAAAGAGGAGACTCATGCTTGTTATATATCTGCCCACGGGGCACTGTCTCTTAGCAGGGCGTGCCTTCGAATTAAACCTTTGTAGGAATAAAAAGCACGGGGAATGAGAATCAGAAGGAGAATCCATTAATTAAATAGCCTGCGCCTGCCTATCCCGCAGGGTCGCTATAGAAACAGGACAGTGTTTTTAACATTGATCAGAAGTTATAGAACAAGTTCTAGATAGTTACTATAGACATAAAGGGTTCACTCAAATATACATTGTAGCTTGCCAGTTTAACCAAACTGAAACAAAAATTTGTACCGTAAGGAATCGCATATTCTTAGGATTTTCAAATTTCCATCGGCTATGAGATTCAATGGAGGAGAAAACAAAACAAGAAGTAATCAGACAAAGTATGTAACTTAAGCAAAGCTATATACACATAAACAACTCCCTGCGTAACATAAAATATAAACTCTATGCCATTGGCCTCCCTGCAGGAAATTCAATTAATTTGAAAGTTATTTATAAACTATTTTATTTTCAATGATAACTAATTGAATATCTCACTATTTTACCTGCAATGAACTCATTTATTTAACATGGCGATGTCGTAGGAAGCAGTCAATTGCCTTTTCCTGCATATATTTTCAATTACTTTAAAATGTATTTGGTTTGAAGGACTTTAAAAATGAATATTTTTCGTTTGAATACGCCTTCGTTCTGCACTTCACAGATGCTTTTTCATAGTTCGGAGACACCAAAGAAAAATTCTCATTATCATTTTAGCATTTTGCCGGCATTCGAACCCGTACCTTCTGGAAGCTAACAAATAACAGCAAGCACCTCTGCACACTCAGCCACAGCCAGACATGTAAATATGCTGTCAAATGTTCGCTTTGAATTACAATAAGCAAGTCAATAGTCCGACTCTGCATGTAATTTAAACTACTTTCAAATGCATTTGGCTTAAAGAACTTCGAAAGTAGTTAGTTTCCAACTACTTTCTCAATTGATGGTTCATTGCTTAAAAAAATAGCATTTGTTCCAAAGTAATTTTTCAACTAGTTGTTTAAAAAAAAATCACTTCTTTCCGACAGGGCTACTACTTACTTATTCATGGCTGCATCATTTCAAAAAAATTTATGCGCCATTATTTTATCTTAATTACTTTACACTCAATAAAAGCTTAATGATTTACATAAGCCGCTTAAAGTTTAACCCTAAATTTACAGCGGATTTACATAAATAATTGCCAAAAGCCAGTAAAGGGTGATATATAGAAAGAGATGAGACAACAAATTTCGTGCATAAAATTCGCAATTCAGCGTAAATTTAAAGATAAACGAGGGTAAGAGAAAAAAGCAAAGATACTACGTGAATATTTTAACCAATACAAAAAAACAGCATGGCATATATGTAAATAACTTAAAAGGGTTCTATTTCCATACAACCTTTTCGTATTAGAAATGTTGCAGTGAATGCAAAACGAATGCGAATTTTAATGGAAATCGAAAAGGAAATATAAATACTTAGAAACGATTGGTAAAAGTCTCGACAATATCAAACAGTTTGTTCATAGGAGCGGCGTCGACTGAGTGATATATGTAAATGAATGCCAGGAGAGGGAAAGCGAAGCGTACAAAGTAATAAATATCTATCAAACGTTATTCAAAGTTCGAAGCGAAATGACGAAAAGACGTGCTATAAGAAACATTTTTTCTGCGCAATAAGTGAATGAAAGCATAAATCAATCTTAGCGTGACAGAGCTTTTGATATAATAAATGAGGCAAATGAATGCATGAATCAATGAAGATTGAGTATACGTACATACATATGTATGTATGTAAAGCAATGAGGGCTGGCGTTTGCTTGCAAGGTATTAATAACAACAGAAATGTGCGCTGATAGGCGATGATCATCACAGGTTCAATACATTCAAGCGGGGATGGAAAATAATCATTATTTTTTAAACTTTAACCAAAAAAAATCAACATGTTGTAAGCGTCGTAAAACAATTTCAACTATACTCACATATTTGTTTTCGCATGCTCTACTGTAATCTACAATAATTATATTTTTCGAGTTTAACCAATAAAAATTAAAAGCAATAATTAATATTAGAGCTTTATTTTTACGTTCAAAAGAAATTTTCATTACTTTATTTTCATTATTTTTTTCGATAAAGAATAATGATTATTTTAATATTTTTATTTTTTTGCTCAAACGATAATAATATTATTTATAATTTCACTTAAGAATAATGATTATTCTTAAAACTCACTAGCGTGATTTCCCTCGTATCCTTATCAGGGGTAGCGACGCCATAACAAAAGGAATAAGTCTCAAAATTTTCAGGTCAAACTTTCAGAGGTTTGCGTCTGTATGGCCTTTTAAGCAGGGACATAACAGTTATAAGTTTTATCGGAAAAACGTTGTTCTATAACAGTTATAAGATGAAAAATATTTTTTCCGTTGCCGATAATAGTTATTTCCCAACGTTTATTTTTACGTTGCCTGATAACAGTTATTTCACTGTCTCACTTTTAATTTCATCATCTTTATGTTCTTCTCCATCTCCATCTCCATCTTCATCAATATTCTTATAATACAACGTTTATCAGACAACGTAAAAAATAAACGTTGGG
>JAPVRG010248896.1:2655-13091 GCA_029783565.1 Rhagoletis cerasi
CGAATCGTATCAAAAATTTCCCGTCATTGCCTAAAATTTCCACTCGACTAGTGTATTAAAACGAAAAAACTTGGCAGCACTGTATAGTTTTCGACGAATTTCGTCGTTTACTTATTTCAGCACGACTGTAGACAATGCTAGTGTTATCGAGTCGTGAAATTTTGTCTAATTTATGACTTACGCAATGAGGCTGAATATCCGCTTCAGAAATGCGTCACCTTCGTGCGATTTAACAGCGATTTGCAGTTGAAAATTCGATGCATGAGCTTTTTGTTTGCGTTAACTCGTGAGGCAACCCATTTTTTTTTGTGCAATGTTTTGCTACTGGCCAATCGAAACAGTACTTACTTAGATATGATAATCGATTTCGCCATTTTCCAGAATAGGCCTTTCATAGCGTGGTGCATCTTTGACATCGAAATTACCGTATATTATCTATGCATAATTTCCTGTTAATTTGGCTGGCTTTCATTTTCGCCTTTATCGAAGAAATACTATAAAATTCGGTGTATTCTCCTTTGCTGGTTTCTTTTTTTGATGCGCTCCCAAAACAAAACTAAATCAACCAATCAGTTTTTTAGTACGAAATCTTATCTATCTAACTGCATCCAGTGTAACTCAATCAAAGTTACAGAATGCGAGATACATAATACTAAAATAAAGGATTTTTTTTTACTACACCTTAAGATAATAGGTTACTTCAGAAACACTCATTTACAGTGAACGAGATGTTTAGTACTCTACTCTTTTCGGAGTCGTCATGCTATTCATAGTGGGCGAGATGCTAATTTCTCTGCTCCGTTCCGGTAGTAATATTAGAACCCGCGAAGAAATTTTAACTTGTATTGTATTACTTTGCCACCTTAGTTACCACCTTGCAACGCACCGTGATTGTCTTCTCTTAGAGCCGCCAGTTAGTAAGGAATTGTCATGAAAAGCGCGAAAACCCCGTATTTTTTCCGTACCAATCAAACAAAACAAAATAAAAATGGTCGTAAGTGCCGTTTTCTCATGTAGCATTTAAAATTTATCTGCCCTTTAAATACATTTTTTTCAGAACAGAACTTGTATTTAAAGGGCAGAGAAATTTTAAAAGCTACTTGAGAAAACGGCCCTAAGAGTAAAAATAAAAGAATAAAAAATTGTGCAGCATGAAAATGTGGAAGAGAAAAAGATAGTGGTTAGCTAGAAATCTTTCACTGTGCCAAATTGTAAGAGTACCTCATTAATTTAATACGAAAACAGTAAGGAAAAACAAAAAGTGCATACATAAATGAAAATAATAAAAAGAAAAGTGCGTATTTGTAATACATACGACACAATTACAAAAAATCAAACAGGAAAATAACTACAAAGAATATGAAAAGGAAAAACAATTCAGGAGTTTAGCATACATTTACGTATATAGATGTATAATAAAAGTAGTAAGGTAACAACAACAGCAAGTGCAGTAAGTGCAACTTTAAAATTATTTACATATACAAACTTACATACATACATATATATTTATTTTATTATTAACTTTAATTCAATTTAATTTAAATCGACCTAATGCAAGTGAAATTTTTTAGATGTTTTATTATTAGCATTTCTTGGCAGTTTTTGATTTATACAATCCTTCGCATAGATTCGAACCAAACGAGTTTGGAGCTTAATTTATTGAATTCGTATTTTAACAGTTCTGAATACTCTAATAACAATTTTCAATTAACACAAAATATTTACTACAATCTCAAAATTGATCGAATTCAAACTGCACATGAAACGCTAGAGTAATACAAAAAATAAATTGTAGTCTTTAATTATTGCAAACAAAAAGTTAAAATACTTTTAAGACAAACAACTTGATATGCCTCAATACAGGTCTTAGTTAAAATTAGTTGGAAAGAGCAAGGTTTTAAGGGAGCTAATGTAGTAGTAAATATTGAATGCAATATTTTATTATTTATTTAGGGTAAATATTTTTAATTTTCCTTTGCAAATACATATATTATGTTTAAAAAAATATTTCTTCAAAATATTTTTCAAAAAAAACATATATAGTAATATTTTCAAATATTAATTTTAAATAATTTTAAAAGCATATATTATTTTCGGTTTAAGCTTAAATTTTCAATTTTAACTACTTTCATGCTAATTTTAATATTTTCTTTATTTTATTTTGATTCTACATGAAGTGTTCAATGTCCGTATTGTGATAATAATTTAATTATGTAAAGAAATGTTATAAAGCTTGTTCTTTTTTAATGCACACTTTCTGTTACTTTTGCTACAACTTTATATGATAGATACAATAAGAAAAGAACAAGAACAAAGAAAAACAAAACACTAACAACAACAGTAATAAAACATTACGTAACACATTTAAAAAACAAAAGGAAATACACGAAATCGCCAAAAATTACGTTGAAATTAAAAAAAATGGATTTTCACATTGGTCGCACAACTTTTTTCTAAATAAAAGTTCGAGTGCAAATTTTCAATGAAGAGTGCCACAATTTTTCCCCTTTTTAAGTTAAGAGACATTCTGTATGTATAGACATATTTTTAACTGCCGTTGGATCATGAAGAAATTAACGCTTCACCTAAATGAGAATTGAAGTCGGTTTTATTTTTTGCTTAAAAATTACTGGCATTACTTACATACATATAATATGTACATAACATATTTCAAACTTTTCTGATTCAATTTGTTTAGTTTCAATATTTTTTGGTACCAATAATTCTATCTCTGTGTTCAATACATATGTATGTATGTACTTTGGTCATTATAACACGGCTGATCGAATATTTTAGAATTTTGAAGAACATCCTCAAAACTGTCAATGTGAAAATCCTGCAAAACCTCTATTTGAATACTTACACACAAACATGTACATTTGCATAAGTGCGATGGTAATTTTACTCCATGTTTTCACCTCACAAGGTAGATATGTGATTAAGAATTTAACGTTAGATAAATTTTTAAAATGTTCTAAAATTCCTTGGAGGCACTTCAAAGGCATACATGTTCAGAATACATATTTTCTCACAAATCTTTGATATAAACACATGCATTAACACGCAAAAGATATTAATACAACATAATGACAAAAAGAAGCAACAGATAAAAACAAAAATGTGAAACAACACTGCCACACTGAAAAACAAACACAGCTGCTATACATAACTACATATATTTTTTTATTATTTTTTTTCGCTGATTTTTGTTGATTTATTTTTGCAAAAGCAATTGCATATTTTTCTACACATACATAAATGATTTCTATCCTACAGCACCAAGTATTTTTTACATAACAAATTTTCTGCCTGCCAAAACTTAAACCAAATCTCCCATTCTCCCACAACTTTAAATTGTATTAGCACACATCACACTTTTCTTTTATTGACAGTTGTTTTTTTTTTGTACAAATTTTATGAAAAACACTTAAGTATAATCAGGGCCGACTAGAGGGGCGGTCGGCGGTGTTCGCCCCCGGGGCCGAGATTTCAAGATTTTTCGGCAATTTAGTTTTAAGATAAAAGTTGTTAAATTTTATTAAGAAAATTGATTAAAGAACTTTTTTTTGGGGTGATGGGGAGCCCGGCACCGGTGTTTTCCCCCCGGGCCCGGCTTTTCTCTTGACGGCCCTGAGTATAATCTTCCACATTGTACAACAATAGTTAAGCAAACACCTAGCCACATTTACACCTACACAGCTACAAATATTTACACTCACACATAAACAACATGTACCAAACACAAAGAAATAAATGTTTTTTTTCTTAAATACATATTTTAATTATTTCTACTTTTACATAGCACAAATTCAAATATAATTAATTAGTATGTTTAGTTAACAATACAATACAACATACTTTAAATATTTTTTATGCTGTGAAAATTGTGAACCAACAAATCAAAATAAACAAAAACGTCTAACGTTAGTGAGGCATAATGAAGCAAAGAGAAGGGAAAATTTGAAATTTTTCGTTTATTTACAAGAATCATATGCTTAGAGATTAGCTGGAATTTTACATGTTTACATACATACATACATATAATATATATATTATATTTATATTACATATATTTTAATGTTATTATTTTATATTAATAAAATTTTATGCTCAACAAATTTTGTTTTTGTTTTATTTAATTCATTGATTTCTCAGTTAATTACAGATTTATTATTTACGCTCCAGTTTTTTTTTTGAAAACATTTTATACAATTAAAAAAATCGCAATCTTTTTATACATTTGCTTTTATTCTAAACCAAATACATACACATGTACATATGTATGTAATTCAAAATCAGGCAAGGAAGACTATTATGATTTTCAGCTTTAAATATGATTAAATAAACCCGCTTTCAATTACAACCGAGGCTGCATTTGCGCGGTGCGGGCTGCTCTGGGCTATTGTGGCGTAAGTTTCATCTCTGCTCGTCCAGGTCGATATCAAAACGTCTGATTTTTCGTAAAATATTTTAATAACTTACTTTAAAGTAAAACATGCTTTTTGGCGTAGTGGATTTTTTTTTAATTTCCATTTATTTAATATTCCAAATTGCAATAATGAAAAGTTGCTAAGAAATTACTACATGAAAAAGACCATAAAAATTAAAAAAAAAACTCAAAACTCAACGTATTTCGTATACGTACACAAAACTGCAACAAATACAGCAACGAACAATTTTTATTAGATGTAATAGATATTCGTATTTAGAATAAATATGAAAATACAAAATATACACGTGCATACGATATTAGGTGTATGAGAATCTCAACAAAAAAAATCAAGCATTACAACTCTCGATGTGTGTTTTTGTCGGTGTCTATGCTAATAATCAAAAGAAAGCCCCATAATAAAGTATATGTATTATAAAAAAATCATTTTTTCGAGATTTACTTTACTAAATATGAACTCTATATATATATATATATACATGCATACTTACAAGCATAGGATATATTGTATATTTACTATTTGATGTAGAATGCGAAACATTTAACAAACAAACAAAAATTGTAATTCTCCCAATTTGCGAAATATTATGACAATTTCAAAGGTTTCAATAATGCAATTTATCGAGAAAGTACACAGGCGGGAGGTGTTTTGAAAATTAACTTACATTAAAAAGAATATTAAATTAAACACGAAGGGAGAATGTAAAATGAAAACAATGTACAGAAATTGAGTTGCAGCAGCATTTTTAGGGGAGAAGAAAAGTACTGAAAATATAATTTGGCTAATTTCGCAATTATGAATAGTATAAAAAATTTGACGAAATTGAAGTTATAATTAGGATTTTACATCTTTTATAAATAATTTATATTATTATGAAAAGAATAAGAATTAAATTAGTTGCTTGACATTTGCAGCTATTGAATGATTTTTGTTTAGTCATCTGGTTTAAATGAATATTCGCATGTTTGGAAAAATCTATAACCGAAAAATTATTACAATCATTGAACGAAAATAAACTCAATATTTTATAATTTATTAGTTAGATGTATTTATTAGTTACATTGATATACAATTTTTTGATTTGTCGATGTTAAGAATATGCCTAGAAAATAAAATGGGCAATTCATTAGGCAGATAGATTTCAGGCTCTTTTACTGTTAACAAAATGCACAATCTATGAAATTTAGTAAAAATTTGAAAAGAACTTCAAAAGGAAGCTTATTCTAAGCTGAAAGAAGCATAGTACATACATCATGAAGGCAGCTCTAAAGTCACACAAAAACACTACAGTGGGTTAATGTTGCTACTTTTTTTGTCAAAGGTCGACCTCGAGCATAGTTCTTGTCTCAGAGGCCCATAGTAAAATTTAAAGTGAGATTTTCAGAGAAGTAAATTAAAAATCATAGAGAGCTTAAACGTTCTACAAAGGTATTGAGCAGAGAACTTGACTGGAGTCAACGAAAATACAAAACTAAACAAAAATACAAACTCAAAGAAATTCAAAATTCATTCAAAAACTTTTTTAAAATACGTACTTGTTTGAAAACTTTGTATTCGCTATACTTCTTGTTCAAAATACATGGCGATTTTGCTTAAGTTCTTTGAACCATGGGTTGTCCTAAAAATTTCGTCCGAACAAAAGTTTGGACTCTTCTAATTTCGGACAAGATTAAGTCAATGAAAACGGTAAATGTTATCAGATTTTAATGAAATTTGGTTTGCATCTTAGTTTTAAACAGAAAAACTGAAATCTGCCCACTAATCATAATAAAACAAACATTTATGAAAACTAAATTTTATAAAATTCGGATAACATCTACAATACCTGCTACATAATGTAGTGGGCGAGGAAATTCGTCAAAATAAATCACTTTTTGTACTTCTTCACTCCTATTCAAAGATACTGCATGGCAAAGTTCAGGAAAATCTGATATCAATTACTACTTTTGGCCACAGGTTTTTTGGGGATATGCCAATGTGAAGCGTCCAGTCTATGAAAGATAATTGCAAGGCTAGCAGGTGCTAGCATCTGGAACTTGTTTCAATAGTTACCCAGGTTTTAATGAACGTTGATGCTTGAACTTGATGTTAAAGATGAAAACAAATCAAACAAAAACCTATTAACCTGTTCGAATTTTAACGTAAAAACCCAATTCCTACAACACCGACCTCAACTGCCCTTTAAATACTATATACTGATGGAATTTTTCTCTGGAAAAAGGCCTTAGATCGTGTTAATGGGCATGTCTAGAGTCTAGCCAACCACTTAGTTGGTGGATATTTCGAGACATTTCGAAACTTGGACTTTCTACCACCGTCAGACCACTGTGCGTTGCCTGCGCAACGAAATACACGTGCGTGAAGTCAAAAAGGAAACGTATATATGTCCCAGCGTCATCATATTTATGAAAGTTGTATGTTTTTATATACAGGGTGTCCAAGAAGTAACACGACAAACTTGATGATAAGGTAGGTGGGGGGTGAGCTCACTGATAAGCAAAAACTTTTCAGATAAAAGTGTCAACGTTTTTGAAATTTTAAAATTTTTTTAATTTAAAAAAATCGCGCCTTTTCATGTGACATTTTTTTAATTAAAATTAATTATAAAATAAAATTACGTTTTTCCATTCAATTGCTGCAAATATGAAGCTAAAAATTCAAAGCTTTAAGAAAATAATAAACTTTTAAATTAAAAAAGAATTGCTGGCCTAAAGAATTTCTGTGTAATCGGTGTCGTGAATTAAAAAAAAAATCCATGCTAACATAAATATATTTCATAAAATCAAACAAAGTTTGTTTTGATTATAAATAAAAATCAAAAAATAAAAATTAAAAATAAGCGTTAACAAAACTATCTCATGTAAAGAAATTCTTTTGAAAACTTTTACTTTCGTACATAAGGTGTAAAAATATAAAAATATTACATGTAGTAGAAAGTTAAAAAAACAAAAGTTTATAAAACTATTTTTCGGTGTTAGTTGTCTTTTTGGATAATAAACTTACACATACAAAATGAAACTTAATAAATTAAAATCAAAAAACAGTTAAAAAAAACAATTCACTGTTGATGTTGTGACAAAGGAAAAACAATTAAAGTGCAAAAGCATATTTTTACTCTCTTCTTTACGTCCCCCATGAATAAACAAATGTAAAAAAATATAAAATTTACATGCATGTACGTCTACAAATATTACGGCATAAACTACTATACATTTTTTCTCTCACTCACTTTCCTCTACTCTACGCTCCAACTATTGTTTAAACTAGTTATTTAACTAAAAACAAGTCCAAAAGTGTATATTGAAATTACCTATATATATATATACATATGTGTATGCGCATAAAAAATACGTATGCGCACAGTGTAATATTTCGCAACGACGCGAAATTCTTTCTTATAATAAATAAGAGTAGGTAGTTATTAGTTGGCGCAATTAAATGCCGTAATTTAATTTAATTATGCATACATACATATACAAACATGCATGCATGCGTATAAATGAATGTCTACAAATATTGCATTGTATTTACCTACCGATCTACATCCACACATACATACAAACATAAAATACGATTGGACTCGTAAATGTATACTATTAGTTACTTACAAATGAATGTCTATGTTTAGCAAAAGCAAACCAATTTCGGAAACGTACTTTCGAATATTAGACAGATATTTAAAAAGACAAAAAAAAAAGAGATGCGCATATGAAATATTTGACGAAGCCCATGATGGTGATCCTTCGTTCTGTCGCGACTGTCGATCTATCGAGGATCTGCAAACAATTTAGCAATAATTCTAAAATGACCTCAATCAAATATTTGCAAGTAGTTATATTTTTAAAATATATATACATATATTTTAATAAAAAATAAATATTAAAAAAATTTAAGTAAAATAAGTATGTGGATAAAGTGATTGATAAGAAGAAATAATAAAAAATTGTAAATAAGATATTAAAAAATTAAAAATAAAGTCGTGGTTAAAAGCGAATGTGTAATGAAAAGAAAATTTGCATAAAACATCAACAAATAGAACAGCCACAGCAACCAAACAAACAAAAAATGTCTCTCGATCGAACGAAGTAAGAATGTGATATTTTTCTAAACCACAAAAAAACCGATAATGATTTAAAAAAAAAAATTTTAAATCAATAATAATAGAAATACAGAAGCAGAGTATTATTAAAGTCAGTAAGCAGTTCAAAAAGAAAAGTAAAATCACAAAAAATATGCTCTTTTGAACTTTCCAAAAAGAAAAGTACCCGATTAAACCGATTCAATTCGAAACGGTTAAGCAATAGTCAATTCAATAGTTGAAATTCAAACGTACACCGTAGCTAAACGATGAATAGTTAGTAAAGTATGTTTAATACCGATTGTCACTTAACAAATATTTCAAAATCGCAATAGAGACTGATTTTCAAGAACATTGAGCATAGCAAATAAAAATAAAACAAGAAAACTACTAAATCAAAATCCAGACAACAACAACCGAAACTAACCAAACCACCAGCACAAAAAATAGAACAAATTCAAAACACCAAGCGGAAAGTTTTCTTAAACATAAACTATTTAATTTTACTAAAAACCACAAACTATTATTGCTCGTAAAAACACACATACACACATATTGTATAATAATTTCTCCCCTTGAAGTATAAAACTGTTTACTGCAACAAAAGCGCCTTATAATATTAGGTTTAACAAAATACTTCAATGCAAACAAATTTATGCCCCTAAATTTCAACTAATTTTTTAAAAACCCATGCGAGTACTCTTTAAGTTTCATATTGTTTTACGTTAAGGAATGTGCGGAATTGGAACAGCAGTAAGCACGTATGTACTAGATATGTATGTATGCTAAGCAAACATTATGAGTGAGATACAAGAACGTAGTAATTATTAAGCAATGCGAACAAAAAGAAAACGAACGAAAATGCATAGGCAATTAGAAAGTAAGTGAAATTGATAGAAATGGAATGTTTTTGAAACAACTTGAACTGGAACGTATTTTAGGTAGGCATTTGTTTGTATAGATGTGTAGACATGACAACTAAGATATTTGTATAGAGCAGAAAGCAAGAGAAGTGAATGGAAGGTTAAAAATCGGATAATGATTAGCTATTTTAGTGTGAAAGAATATCGAAAAAGTTAGGAGTGCGGTGTGTGGAATTAGAGATTAGAGAGCTTGGAGGCGTTCTAGTTGGAAATGGCATGATTGTGAGAATTTATAGGCATAAGTAGAGGAAATTGGTATTGTAATTTGAAAAGTGGAAAAAGATTTGCTTAATTCCGTAAACGATGAGAAGTTGGAAGCTGAAAGGCCGTATGGAAAACAGAATGAGTGCGAAGAAAATTTGCTGTGAAGTGATGAAAATTTGAGTTTGGTCGTTGTTTGATCATAGTTTTGAAATTTGAAGGGATATAATGTTTTAGGTAAGTCTCTCATCCATAGCCAAATAAAAATCGATCGAATATTACTTAGTATTTAAAAGGTTCTTCGTACAAAAACACCGGAGTCTTATTTTTCGGGAGATGTATAACCGGTAAAATGAAAGACAGAGCTCTATAAGAGAAAGTATGATGATTAACGACGTTTTCAGACCAATTTTTATATCCCACAAGAAATTCTTATTTTTTCAAAATAAACGATCTTAGCTTAGTCACCCCATGCCTATCACAACGGGCCTTTAACTCTTGGCCTATGTGTGTTCCTGCGTAGCAGGGGCAGCCACACCTACCTACCTAGTCACCCCATACCAAAATGCGTCCGGAATTGATTCGTTTTCAAACTTACGGCTAAACATTACCTATTCGCTTACATTGGGATGCGTGTTTTCGTTAATCGACTATAACTAGAAAGTTGAAGGCAACGATATAGCCTATGAGATGGCTAGACATGGTTCGGTAATGCACATCAGCGAGGCGGATAACACCGTACAACCACCGATTTGTGATCTACTGAGGAAAGTGGCCGAGACC